>JAQGBW010003142.1:0-17204 GCA_034698625.1 Julus scanicus
ATAAACTATGTGGCAACTTGACACGCAGGCTTCTGAAAAGAGTGCGTGCTATTCCCAAAAGAGTGTAATGTACAGAACATGCCTTGATGGTACATTCAAAAAGTATTCACAAAGCGAAGACTTGTGTACTTATGCCTTCTACATATATGCCAAAGGGCCAAAAAGTTTCTGAAATCCATGATAGACATGCTCCGATGTATGCTGTCAATCATCTAAGACGTATCATCCAATATACATTACCATCAACTGTTAAACGTGACAAAATGGTGAAAAAACTAGAGTTTTGTGAGGAATAAGTCATCATTATAGCTTGTGTTGGATGGACAATGTACATATAGAAATGAATGCAGAACGCGCGTCTCTTTGATGTGGCATTAGCATAAATCACCGAATTATTCCTGAAACTTAATGGTCCAACTGAAGGGGGAAACTATTCCAAATCCACATCACGGACTCAAAACGAAAAATACGCATTTGGGTGTCTAGTTTTGCTATAGGGTGTCTAGGAAAAATTCCTTTCCCAGAGCCGCTCCAAGCTCGGCAATTAAGGACTGTCCATCAGCTTTGGAAGGATTACAAAAATGTACAATGATGAGCTTAAAAAAATGGTGGACATCATGAGAACCAAATTCAAAATTATTTCTATGCAACTTTCACGACATGCATGCTTGCCTTCAGTGAAAAAAAAATGGAATTTCTCCGGAGGGATAGCAAAAAATAGGCATTTTTAGCCTTGCCATAGCAGGATTTTTTGCGCCTTCTCAGTGTCTCAGTGATGAATTTGAGTTTGTTAAGCCTGTCTTTTCGTACATACCGTACAAGTTGAGGGTCGGAGATTGATGGGCGCGTGGCCAAAAGCCACCGAGAGGACCCGAACCCCTGATAGATTTTCCGCTTGAATGGATGACGTTTCTGCTTCAGAGGTCAGCAATATGGCCGCTGAGGAACAGAAGGGACAACAGCAGGCATTCGTCCTACATTCCCCTAATAACACCAGTCAAAGAAAAGAAGGGGGATACATGAAAATAACCGAAACAAGTACTCGAGGAACGCTTGGTATGTGTGCCCCAAGGTGGCAGGTGAATGAGTGGGAGGAGCGAGGATTAACCTGGAAGAAGGGTATTAGCATTGCAGGAAGACAATGGACCATAGGGAGAAGGCTAATCAAAGGCTTTTGCTGAACAAAATATCGAAAATTGAAAATTGGGCTAATTTGGGCTAATTTTGGAAAAAGCAACATTCTTTTGCTGAACCAAATAGTCAAATTTGAAAATGGGACTAATTTTGAAGAAAAAGTAACATGCATGCAATTAATTTACATATCTTATTTCTATTTATAGTTCTTTTGCCATTTTCAATCAAAATGCTTTAAGGTTTTAGAGTTATGTTGACATTACAACAAATTTCATCAAAATAATGGCACGGAAAAATGTGTGCTAATAAGCTTTCTTACAAGATATCACAGAGAATGTTCAATTTCAATAATTCAAACTAGTTATACTTTCACTATATTCAGACAGGCGTGAAAATATAACCTGTACTATGTCTTGATCGCATGCAGACAGTTAACATATTTCATACATTTGTTTTGGAATTTCGTTGGCAAAGTAATAGCATTAAAAGTACATTAATCTTGAGTTTTATCAAAGAAAACATTAACATTACATTAACGTTACTATAGCACGAGGCACAAAAAAAACCACTTTTAGCTCAGGAATTTGCTTCTTAAGTTGGCTTATCTCGAGCATGCACTTACTCCATTCCATCAAGAAAACATCAAGGTAGACACTCAACAGGAATAACGTGTCTTTCATACTTTCTCTGCAATTACACCATTTGTTAATTTGCATTTTGCTGTAATCCTTAGCCAAGAAGGTAAGAGGGCAGCCCAGCAAGTGGCTGCAACAACAATTCCCATTCTTGGCTTATAATGAGTTTTAAAATGTCGCCAGGCAGTTTGATTTTAAGTCATGCAACAATGTACATATATATAAATGCCCCTCTCAAGGTTAGTAGGTCGAATTCGTGGTGCCATGGAGGTTTTAGTGTTTGACAATGCAACAAATGTTAATGTTCCTACTAAATAGCAGTTAAGGCATTTCGCTGAAACATGTGACATTTCGTGCGAGCGACGAACATTTCAAAACGAAATAAATGAATGCAACTCAAATGTCGGTTCATACGAGTTCACATAGCATTGTGAACCATACCGAGGCATTCGTGCTTTTATTTTGGCAACAACACCATTGCAAGAGGTTGATGTTTGCAAGCCAGTGATAGAATCAACAGCGATATTACATGCACATTTATATGTGGTGACATTTGTACACTTTTGGCCAAATTCTATTCAGAGAATGAGAACAATTTGCATTTTCGCTTATTTTAAAACTCAATTCAACTCAGTACCCTACAGTCATCAAATGAATGCCATATGGTATAATGGGTTGTACCCAATCATTTCAGGAGAATGCTCCTACGTCAGTAGCGACTTAGACATCATTGTTAAATTGAATTTTTACTAAATCTGGAATCTCACAAAAAAAGGGCCAATAGCAAGCATCCAACTTGGCATGAAGTTCTGTCAATGGATTTGAGTGATACTATAGTGGTAATTGGTCGTTAAAATATGGTAATCGATGTGAATTACAAGAAAGATTAAAACCATAGACAACTTCTCACCCCTGGACTTCAACATGTCCCAATTTAGAGAGTGGAACATTTCTGTCACATTCGTGGAATGTTGGTAATCGCCACTTAACAAATCTGGCTGCCCTTCTCTGGACCATCTATGTATCCTGAATATGAATCATCCTGTGAGGATTCCAAATAGGAGTGCTACATTCCAACATAAGAAAAACTATTTTAAAAGATGCCTACAGGGATTTCCAAAACACTTGTAAGAAAATATGATGTTAAAAGCCATTTACATCAATTGAAAATAGATAAAAAATTACTGATAATATCTGATAATCATAAAGACAAACACTGGTAACTGGTTAAAATACTATTATCATGCTTGTTAATGTTCACGAATGAAACAGTTAAGTACTACCACATCGTGACTTTCATTATTACAACTGCTAAATATAACCTAAACATTTAAAGCCATGGTCCTGATACCAAAGACCAAGAAAAAACATGTTATATGTGTAACAAACTCGAATTGCATGACATTATACCAGTATTTAAATTTGCAGGTTCCATAGAGGGTATGGAGGAGGGGATGTGAAAAGGTTGCAAGTGCATCCAGTTTAGTTGCGAGAGCCATGTACACAGTGTGCATACATTCTTGCCAATGTTGTACCTTACGCACATTCCACTGGAGAAATTCCTCGGGACTGGAAAGAGGTCGGAGGTCAATTCTCCAATAATGGTCAGGCACAGTGGCATGTCTTCCAACGCTGCCATGTTTATGGCTATACTCGGTTGACCTTTGCTTGAAAGGAGGCTTTATCGTGGACCCCCTTTCTGCCCTTTTCCATTATAAACGATGGAATATTTGGCCAAACTTTACTGGCAATCCGTCAATTCAGTCGACCATTGAATGGCCAACAGGGGCTCTCGGGTATAGGCAACCCTCCAAAGTGGAGCGAAGCAACGCTACTCGTCATTGAATTTGGAAGGCAATGAATTTTTCTCGCTTGATTTTGCAGGCACATTGAAAGTGCTGTTGTTGTAGATTCAAGCACGCCATCGGTTTTTTTGTACCCCTTTTGTGTAGATCAAGAATTCGTTTCTCCCATAAAAAAGTGCGAGTAATGTGCGGAATGTAGCTGAACCTGTTTGGCTTTTAGTAAAAAAAAAAAACAACACACAAAAAAAAACTCGAACCACCTTACTGTTGAGTCAACCAGGTGAATATAACTGGTTTGCATGGAATCTTGATGCAAACTAGTTTGTATTTTAAAACCAACAAGACGACATGCAACAAACAACTCCCATAGCAGAGAAAAGTTCAACGTTTACCAAATCCACACATAAGGAGAGTTGCTCCATTAGCAGTAAATCCAAATTTCAGTGCTCTTAAAAAAACAAAAAAACATGTATGCAAATTTGTTTCTTCTTCTGGCGACTACATACTTGCACAATTTTAAATCATAACCCCCATTCTTTACAACCACATACAAAGACGATGTGCATGCAGCTACCCTTATGGGGGCATTTTAGCATTTTCAGCACTTTTGACCTGTGTCCATCATCTATTATTTAAACTTCTGTGAAATATTTCACATAGCTGCTAATAGAATTTAAAATAACTCACTTTAACGCTTATTTGACAGTTTTAGAGATGGTAGTAATACATTTTAAAATATTTTTGTGTTATTATATTGTGAATTGATACAAAATCAAAAAGTGGCAATAATTGACTTTTAAATAATTAGAATACAAATGTTATTCCCAGAAATCTGTAATCATATAGGAAATCACTAAGTTCCGATTCAGACGTCTTTACATTCAGAAGTTCAAGACAAAAAATAAGCTTCTGGTCTTTTTTTTAAAAAAAAAAATGTAACAGAAATTCATTAAAAAAAGCTCATTAAGTACATCTAATTTGTTGAATAGAAATCACGCCATCTTTAAATCACTGTATTTTCAGACAAAAACGAAATTTATTATTATTAAAACGTGTATTATGCATGTTGAGGTAATAGAAGCTGTATCAGAAAAAAATCCATTAGCATGGCCAGTGTATAATGGTCACATTTTGACCTTTACATTTTCAGTCGAAATTACACGTTTATCGTACGACATTACCCATGTGGTACTTCCGGTCATTACGATTCTCATTTGGGTAGTTTTAGTGGAAAACATGCATTTGAAAATCTTTATGACCCTGCCCTTAACGTCCAGTAAGTAATTAACCCTTTCATTGAAATTCCTGGTGTTAATAATGTTTTCGTTTCGTTCACGACATTAGTATCATGTTCCGGAAATATTCATTGTATAGTATACACCTTTAACCTACGTTAGGAGGACCCTTTTCCAAACGCCACAAGGATATCCGCCCTATTGGAATTTACTTGTTTGCACCCTAAAATTCAAGAATTTTAATGTTCTTGATCCATGAAAGATGATAATCTTGACGTATGAACTCTCATCGTTAAAAATCACGTCTATTCTTCAGAATTTTGGAAAGCTTAAATATTTCCCAGAAACACTGAGATAAACAGCCATTTTCCAAAAAAATTATTACTCAGAATATTAAACACTATAATGAAGACAAACAGCATTTTCCCAAATGATATACACTGTGCAATCTACAGTAGATTACCTGAATTGTGGATAGATTTTTTACTTCCCAGAATTTATAGCTTATCTTCTGCATGTGTCCATCCTCCTTCAGTACAAAGCTATATAATTCGGTGAAAGATGATAGAGCAGATTACATGAAAAAAGTTTGATAGGGGATCAACAAATCCTTAAGTTAAACCATATCGAAAGTCCATGACACCCCTTCCCGTCCTTCCCCTTAATTATTTCTAAGCGAATTATCGTATAAAAAGGGAAAGGTATGAAGAAATGAACAAAAACAAGCTCTTTCAAGATTATAGCCTTCAGAGAAGTTGGTGTTTTAGATCAAACTCCATAAAAACGCACTTTGGTGGATCATAAATAGTCGTCTCTGTAAATACTAAAGCAATTAAAGCCAAGTTATTGGCCATAAACATCAATCTTGCTTACAATGTGGAATATATTTGACAGAAATCAACACAGACCCAACCACCCCAATGGCGCCTGCATAATATCCTGTTCAAAATGCCGGAATTTAATTAACATTCCATCGAAAATTGAAAGACTAAATACCAAATGTGTATTTGAACTTCAGGTAAACATGTTCCTGATAACGTGAATGGGAAACATGACTCTTCCATAAGAAAAATATTATCTTTTTGGGTAGATTTTAATACATCTGTGGTCACAATTACATTGTGCAACAGGCCAATAACACATCGACACGACCTATCATCCACCATTTTGTTTTCGTTCTAGCCAATTGAAATATTGGTGTCAACTATTTTTCACTTTCGCAACTTATAATTGTTGTTAGCTGAAATAAGCGTAATTTAATGGCTACGGTTGCCTAGATTAGTAAGCACCAAGTATTAACCTCGATTAGACATCAAATTTGTAGCATAGTTGGGTGATGGCCAGGAAATTTTGATTTGGGAACGTGGTGATAAGTAGAGCACGTTGAGACATACACACATTGGTATGCAGACGTTAAGGGTTAAGCTATCAAAAATGATAAACAACATTTTTGGCCACGCAGTTATGTTTCTGAGATCAACAATATAGCCCAAACCTTGATCCTGTATCATATTACTTAAACTCTAATATCGAAAGGGTTATGTTATGGCATGCACACAAAGCAAGTTTGAAATCATGGAATTTTGTAACTGAATTATGTTAAATAATGACAGGATTGAAGATTAGGTTAAAAAAAGATTAAGTAGTAAGCCCACTCTAGATTTAAGTACGTTTTTGGCAACGTAGATTACTGTATTCAGAGGGTTAAAATATTTCTGATATTGACTTTCATTGTTTGCAATGACTATAGATTTGCACCAGCTATTGCCTTCCTTGAAATACTCAACTTATGCAGGTGCACGATGTTTCTCAAAAGCCATTTTAATCCGATCTGTTACAACACGTTTAGGTGGATTAACAATGAAGACGAATATATGATCTTAAAAGCACTTAGCAACCCAACGAAATAGGAATGTGGCTTCACATAACTAATTTGAAAATGCTAAAACGGAACTTAGATGGACAATTGCCAGAAGATCCAGTTATTATCTGTTAGTACATGATTCAGTGTCATTAATGTACCAACATTGGGTTAATCTTTTAAGACAATCAGTGTAAATATTTAAATCTATGGTAATTTAAGACTAAGTACTTAAAGGTTTGGCAGATCATTATTGTTCTTATTAATATATATAGGTACATGTGGCATGTTATACAACTTCAATGAATTTGTGTAACGAGTATTGGGGTGATGATTTTGATTTGAGATTAGAGACATTTTGATCTAAGCCTTGTTAAATTTTAAACTTAGTGAATTTTAATAAAAGTTAAGGATGTATCAACTTAATGTTTCTATGAAAATGCATATCTTACGCTCTATATCCATTTTCTAGAAACTCCTCTACCCTAATTTTTGTCCAACTTCAGATATCAAACACAAGCTATGGAATTTGATAAAATACATTTTTGACCCTCCCTTTTATTCTTGAATATACATTACGTAATGGGTTGGTTCAGTAAATCTATTTCCTGACACAGTCATTTTTTGGGAATTTCTGAAGTGCAGCATCTTTATTTTTGAGTTTTAACATTTGATTTCCTACTTCCCAGTCACACCTTTATAAATTATATATTATTTGCTAAAACAACCACCATACCCAGTATTTACAGCCTTGGTCATTATCCATTGAGCTCATATTGTAACTAACTTCTACACCCATTTTTAACGCGTTACACTTTAGTAACAAATTGTAAAGCTTTGTATATAGCGAATGTTCTCGGCATTCGTAAAATAATTGAGAACAAAAAAAAATGACACGACACTCCTTATAGATGTCACCAAGTCTTAGTAATCCAAGTGCAATCCAGGTTATCTTACACAAGCATTTCAAGATGTTATTTATTGGCCAATAATATTACTTGCTTAATTTTTTGCTTATGAAGCAAGATTTTCACCTGTTTAGGAATGCTGATCACATCCGCTTGCTCAATACTTAAATATAGCTAATTAAACAGCTCATCGTGATCTTAAATACAGTATGAATTAAAAGTCTTTTAGGACATTGATTTGAATACCTTTACCTCATTATGTTTGAGGAACCAAACAAGAATATCATATTAACTACAGCTTATAAAAACTATGCAATCACATACACTCTACAGGGTGTCCACAAAAAAAGAGAATTTTTCTTCATAAATTCGTAACTTTTTTGTTTTTTAATCAAAGTAAATCCAATTTTGCACAAAAATAGGCAACGTAAGAACAAAACAGCTATTTCAATTTGTCCTCCATCTCTGGAACACATGCACTGTTCAACTTCTCCATCAAGAGACTCCAGATTTTACACCAACTACCCTTTGGCCACCTAATAGCCCCAATTTGAACCCCGTTAATTCCATATGGGGGAATTTGGTGAAAAAAGTGTACCGGACTAAGATTCGTGATGTCAAAGAGTTACGACGCCGAATTCTGAACACTTGGGATGAACTTTGTCAAACAGTAATGAACTCGAGTCGTCAATTTCCCAATGGCGCAAGGGCCTCCGGGCATCTGTTGCATCGGATGGAAGACACTTTGAGTACAAATTAAAATACCTGTTTTGTTCATATGCCTATATTTGTGAAAAGTTTGATTAAAAAAACAAAATAAGTTACAAATTTATGAAAAAGGTTCCCCTCTTTTTTTGTAGCCACCCTGTAAATGAACTGTTGTAATACTGACGCTAATAAAATTTGGTATTTAGTCTAATAATGTCTCAAAAATGTGATATTGCAATGTAATGAATCTATGAAGGGCATCCTTAACAAACAGGTGAATGTGCGCAGGATGTGATAGAAACAATAAAAACATATAGTAGTACAGCAATCGAGATTGATGCAGGCTTTTCACCAGTTTCCTGCAATTTAAATTCCTCCCAATGTAACAAAACACAGGTTGATACATTAAAGAATTTTTTTATCGCAACACAACAAGTGCTTGCGTATACAACCCCCGTGCAAAAAATACCTGTATGGTTACCTGTTCAATGTTTACATAATAAACGTGTCAAAATCGGTTATTAACCTTCTATGGTGCTGCAAATAGTACCGAGTGATATACAAAAACAAAAGTTTCATACCTTGGCTTTTATAATTGTTTTATATGGTAACGAATGTTGCCAGTGCGATAACACTAGCGGTAAGGACAACTTTCGCGTCTTTGATACTGCCAAACTATTATGTATATAATAACAATGTGCGATGAGGGGATTGGAATAGTGAGGCCACAGATCGAAGCATTCATGGTAGATGTTAAACTATTTCAGGGGTCAGGGAGTTCATAGGGCAAATGCCAGTTCAGTCAAGACTCTTATGGCGCCATCATCACCTATGTTTTCCCCTCCATTTCACACATTTACCCCACTACCATCGTGCTATGTTATCACTTGACATTAAGAGTTCGGTCCAAAAATGATGTAGAAAAAAAAAACGATGGGAGGAGGGAGAAAGAGGTATATTATTTAAGTTGGGTGGTGCTCCACATTCTTGCTTTGACCCCGGCTTGTCATATCAAGAATTTTCTGCTCTGTGTTTGCGCATATAATAAGCAAAAGCAGTTGGGCAGCATTCTTGACATGAGCCACGTCGACCAGCAAAAGCTAATATTCGAGAGGCCATTGAAAAAAAAAAACTAACTTGTACACTATTATGTTGAAATGTATGGAAAATATTCCCGAAATTCTTCGCATTATTTCACGCTCAACCCGCCATTTGAATGGCATTATGCACTGAAAACATGGCGGCGCTAGATCTATTTAAGGCACATGTTTGATGTTAGTGGAATCGCGGTTCTTATACATTGTAATTTGTGTAGAAAATTCAGTTCAGAATTCACAATACAGACTAGATTCGAATAAAATTTAAATTTTTTAAAATTGACTCATGCTCATTCCAATACCAAAAATTGATAACTGAAAAGTTAACATTAAAAACAGAATAAAGATGAATATTATAAAGACATTAAGGTTGTATACATTGCTACTGGCTTTTGGACAACTTCTAAATTCCTAATTCTAAATCACTATTCTTGTGCCTAAAAGTCAAAACATGATTGATAACTGAAGTTGTGCAGTCCAGATTTCTGCCGTTATAATTTATAGTTCTTGTAAAACAAAATAAGACATTTTGATTCGATTTAAAGTGGCTCTTCCTGTACGAAGTAAAATGTCAAAGTACAAGACTACAGTTAACAGTATATGAAATCGTAAATATTTATATAAAAAAACTCTCCCTACATGTAAAGCTGCTTTTATCAAACCCCGTAGATTAGCTTGCTATGTATAGGACCCATAGTTTATTAATGCATTTAAGGAATTTCTGATATCGTCAATGTTGCACTTTCGAATGAGTCGATGTTGATTGCATGCTCTGTTATCAGTTAATACCAACATTGGGTACAGTGAGCTCATATTTAAAATTCGTTCATTGGTTACATAGCTTGTAAAAGGCGTTACTTCATAAAACACAAGTGTTTAGTAGATATTGGGTATTAAAATCTGATAGTTTCATCTGCACTGGAATGCTGATCCAATGGAAATTTGGTGTGCTATACATTTAAAATTAAGTCGTAGTTATTTTATACTTTTTCCACGAAAACAAATCATGTATCCCTCCTCAAGCTTATATATTTATATGGATTACACATAAGACTGTTGCAATTTTAAATTGTGGATTATTTAGCATTTTAAAGGTAAGTTCGAAGATCAGAATACTTTAAAATCAGTCAATTTTCTATTTCTTATCATCCTAATTGTTGAAAACATTAAAGACAAGTGTATGGAGGATTACACAGTAATGTGCGTTGTCTATATAATTCCTAAGGGCCGGTTGCACCAATAAAGGTTAAATAAAAGGTTAGCTAACCTGAGGTTATATAAAACCACGAGTTAACCTCAGGTTTTGCCTCATTGGTTTTCCTCAAGTTAACCAATGGTCAACTGTTAACTTCCTTTGATGCAATGCTTTTCCTAGTTAACTTACGGTTAACCTTAGGTTTAGCTTAACCTTTATTGGTGCAACCAGCCCTAAAAGAATAAATGGCAGCAACTTTTATTAAAAGCTCTCTTCAACGTTTAAAGCAAATATTGTAATATTAATATGTAAAATCAATGTTTGGAAATACATATATGCTGTTCTACTACAATACCATGGCTGTTGTAGCATACATGTCATAACCTTCTATAATATACCGCCCTTTCCACACTTTTAAGGTTTTTCATGATAATTTTCAGATGATCAAAATTTCAGACTTGATTTCCGGCACAGTCTAGACGACTTTTTATGCATTGACATTCATTCTAATGACATGTTTTTCCAAACGAATGTTATGAAATTTTATTTACCGTCTGGGAATTTTCATTCATAAAGCAGAGAGAAAAACACAGTGATAAATCTATAATAAGATTTCACAAGAAAGACATGCTAACATCTCGCCATGAGGTTGTAAGCCGGACTTATATGTACAGTATATGTTAGAAAATAAATGCATGAGAAAGTATTTTTTTACTTTATCCATGTTGTCTCACCTTATTACACGCATGCCAATGTGTTTTGCATATTAACATTTATTTTTTATTTTTACAATTACCCTTCCTGCATGCAGCTTCTCTGGGAACCATAGTTTATTATACTTACTACGTATAATTATGCCAGATTTGATCCTCACTATTTACCCTGGTTATACATTTTGTTACTCGTACCTTATAAGATTCCCAGATGGGTTAAGCGAAACCCAAGACAATCTATAAAAAAAATGCAAAATCATTTCGATAAACTATGTAACTTAAAATTCATAACTTTTTGAAATACACTGAATACCATGTTCACTAAACACTTGGAGCAACATGTTGAAGGAATGCTCTAAATTTTGAAAAAAGCACATCATTATACTAATGCAGAAAAACAATCGGTGAAAGTTTTTTTAACACAATTTACGGTGCCATGATGTTGTTAAGAAAAATTAATTGTCTGGAATTTGGCTGCCAGCAAGGTTTTAAAACAATTTATAATTATTTTGAGTTAGTAAACAATGCAATTAGAAGACGTCATGACCGGGATGTGGCGTCATCTTCTGTCACGCATGCACACCTCCGCATTCCATTGATATCGCATGATGTTAAGACGTTTAACATCTCATGGTATTTCTCCAGCACACCTTTTACGCATGCATATTAATGTCTTTTACATTGACGTGCATACACGATCTCCCAATTTGTACCCCAACTTTAAATCCGTTAAGGAAAAACCCGGATCCATTAAATTCAACATTTCCCCATTCATTTAAGTTTATGTATTTTAGTCAAATATGATTTTGTAAATGTAGATCTATCATTACTCAAATTATATTTCATAAAAAAACATTTGAAACCTCGCTGATGTTTTGTTTTCTTCAGATTTGAAAATTTGATAACTTAAGTAAACTCTACATTGGTTAAGAGACTTTCGAAGATGAATTATGTATCTTGTATGTAGCTTGAGGTATTGCTGGATTGCTTGAAAAAACCCTTTGGGGGCTTGTTGCGTGCAACTAGTAATGAAACAAAAAAAATTGAGAAAAAAAAATCCACTGCTGCTGGATGGATTATCATTAGTAATTTTCCGGAAGACAAAAAGATGAAGAACCTGAAGAAATGCAACCTGTCTAGTCTTCCAGGCGCCGAAAAATATGCCCTCTTCATTATTTGTTTATGCGGCTTTATACAATGGGAGATGTCCATTGCTGCTTAAACGTGATAACATAAAAAGTCCCAAAGATGGCCATCTTCTCACGAAACAAAAAAGTAAAAAAATGCGGGCTTGTTAATTGTTTTCAAAACCCTCATGTTCAGTGAAATCCACACTTTTCAACACAAAATTGAAGCCCACGAAATTCACGTTTAAAATTTCTAGAAAATGTTATATCCATGAGCGGTCATTTTTAACGATTTGGTCTATTCCCATAACAATGGAATCAAATTAAACCAACTAACTGGAATTTTTGAAAAAAACTATTGCATTTTAAGACATTTTTTCTATCTATGGTTCAACTTAGGTAACATGTACAATCACTTTGTTTTACAAACTCGGAAGAAATAATAATAATATGCAAAAATGACAATCATTTAAAAGACAATCACTTGCTATTTAATGAAATTCAGCGAATGAAAAAAAAAATACAGAACATGATTTAGTAATCATTTCTATAGTATCAGGATCATAACAATAATTCACTTGTACTGTATAATTAGATCGTATTGTTGTACAGCATTAGGGGATGAATCAGTAGGCCATACATCACCGAATTATTGTCTAATTTATTACCCATTTAGGGAAGGTCATGTCCACGAGAATTACTATTGTATTTCACTTTCCCCTAATACAAAACATTTCCTTGATATTTTCAAGGTATGCATGTGCAATTTTGCGATCATCAAATTTCACGCAACCTTTTCAATATTTTTTATTATTATAATGTAATCTTGTTTTCACTTTATATCTGGCCAACAACGTGTCATTATCTTCGCTGAAACAAAACAAAAAAAAAAGCCCAGATAATTATTTCAACGAGCCGAGCCAGAGGTCATGTGCGCGCACAAATCCCACAAAAAATGGCATAAAGTATGGCTTTCAGCTCTGCATTCTTGCCTGGAACAAGTTCATGTTAATTGGCCATAATTAGATGTAAATTCTTCTCGTATCAGCTAGAAATCTGAAAATAGGGGCGATTGTAATTATATTTTTCGTGTAATCATGCGCATGAACAGCATGGGATCAAGAGATGAGAGAGGCGATGATCCTCATAGGAGTGGTCAGCTGATCTTACACGCGCACTAACCAAGCTACCATGTTGGTCAGATCCCTAAGGTGCATTCAACCGACTTCAACCGATTAAGTGCATTTCACGAAAAATTTCCACAAAATTTAATGTAGCCCAAGCATGATATTAAAACACGCGTCAAGAGGGGGGTGCATAAACAAACTACAACTTGAGCCGTTAAATAAACAATTTTGAAGCATTTGCACATTACATTAATAAGCTAACTTCGTGAGTTTGGGACGCCTAAATCTGGAGAATTACAAATTCCTAAAACGTGATAAAAGGATTTTTACTGGAAACAGACATGTGGCGATAATACTTGTAGGAAGCATTATAGTAAACTAAAAAAAAGTCGTTACCAGGACAAAGGTCTTTGGGTTCTTATGTGCTTTAAATATGATGAACCAGGAGAATATTTGGGACGAATACCTACTAAAGAACAATGCCCAATGGAGTAAAAAGTTCAGATTTTCATTGCATATTTGGGGCAAACTGGATCTTCCAAGCCCAACCAAAAGTGAATATGAAATCATATTCCAGAATGAATTACGAAAGATTTAAAATATCGACAATATCGTTAAATGTTATCATGAAAATAAGTGGGCAATTTATTGTTTGGTTTCGACAATATTTTATATTTTTTCTGTACTGTTAAACTGCTTTCAAGATTTCTTGTCTATCAAAGAAATAATGTATCAATTGTAAATTGTTTTTCATAGACTACACAAGTTGTTAGATTAATTTAGATTCCATCATGTGAATCTGAAATAGTTTTGCAGGTATAAATGTCAGACTTCTTTACAGCCCCAGCCAGTTATTTAGCCTAGCAACTTTCATCCATGAGATCATAGGGTAGGCTGCTGCTCAAAAAATAAGTTCGTACACCTTTTAACATTATGAACCATAGACAATTTAATTGGCAAAATTGCCATGTGGTATGATGCTTGCGGCGCCTTTTGTTGGGCTTGTTTTTGAACTAAATGATGATAATTGGCTCGAATAGGATAAATTATGATGGTCGTTTTCTGGAGCTACATTTTTTTTTACTGCAAAAGGCAACAGCATTTTCCTATAAGCGTTTTAAAATCATTATACAGTGTCAGGTATTTACGATAGTACTTTTTTATACTTGATATCTACCTGTAGACTAGACGTGTGCGGCAATATACGCAGGGTAGGTCTAATTAGAAAACGCGTGTGTGTGAAATTTTCTTGCCTTTACCTTAGGAATCAATCAAAATTCTTAGATGTTATTAATACGTTTGATTCCTTCATTTTCTTGTCATAAATTTTGAAGAATGTTGTAAGAATATTGAATTCTTCGACCAGAAATAATAATAATGGCATTCATGAGGACATATTTCAATGAATCCAACAGAGTTCCAGAAACCATAAAATCTCTCCTGTCATGATCACAAAAGGAACAACGCGTTTGTGATGCCTCGGTGACATAAACATTATTTTGTTATGCATGTACAGATGATAAAGAATGAAATGTAAGATGTAAAACACATTCCGTGTGCTTTTTTCAATGCCAACAAGATGCATAATCTTGATATTGTTGTGCATAAGATGTTTTTTGGCCATTGTAAATTTATTTTTTACCCTATGTTTCATCAAATTGGAGGGTTCGCGAAGGCCTTCAGGAGACCTTGCCTGTGCTCCCAAGTGCACCATGCCATGGTGCCAAAACATTCAGTGTCACATTCCCGCATCCGGGTATAGTCAGCCCAGCCGTCTGCAGTTTGTTTGTCGTCAAACAGGGCACTGCTTGATAGCAGTGGAATGCCAAATAACAATGATCTAATGGTAATTTAATTCCACGCATGCAGCGCCACCCCTCCTTTATGTAACCACTTTCACGTGGCTAGGAGACCGCAATTAATGCCAGGCCATGGTGTTAAAATTCCATCGCATGACCATGGCAGACACAACATAAAATATGGTAAACTGGCATTGTTCTCGAAGACATATCTTTCTCTGACCGCCCCTAATCTCTTGACAAAGTGTTTTTTTAAAAAATGCATATAGATATGGAGTGCTCGTATGAATGTCACGAAATTTACCAATCATCTAATAATGCAAAATGTTTAAAAGAAAAATCTTCCACACTTGAGGTGGATTAAACCTGTATGATGTCGAGACTGTGACCAATGTTCCGTATCAACACTGAATACTGTCTAAATTTAACCTTTGGAAAAACCAAAAAGTTCTGTTGATATACGCTAGTTGGTGTACTATAAATGTCCAATTATATCTGCAGGGAACCTGTTGCGTCCCGGCCATTGTCACGCAAGTCATGATCCAGCAAATTTTTACGCCATTGCACAACTTTGGCATATTAATAACAAATTGTTAGAATTCCAACACCTCATTGAATTAAATATGCAGTTCCAGGGACAATAGAAATTTGCGATTAAATAAGTATTTGCAAATGAAATTTAACATTTAATCTAATTCCTGAAGCGAGAATAATCTCCTTTCTTCAATGACTCAACAGACAAACATGCTATTGTATTCCTCTCTTCGTGGCTGAAATCTACATCACAAATACATTATGATAAAACAACAATTATTCTGACTGAAAAGAAATGAAATAGTTGTAGATAACTGATAAAAACGAAGACGGCATTCAACGTTATTTGGAGATTAAACAAGCTTATGGAATTCAATAAAGGATTCCTGAAATTCCTTAACAATATACTAGTGGTAATCAGAAATATAGTTTGGTGGTCAAGCAAAGGATTCCACGTCTAAAAGAATTGAACACTTCCAGAAACAATACGAAATTTCTTTCACCATTATCATATATACTTATCTGAATTTCACATTTTCCTGATGGCACCATTATGTTACAGCTAAACTAAGAACCAACCAGAACTGCAAAACAATGGAACAAGATTCCAAAATGGTATTACAAGACAATGGTAATAAATGCAATTTCAGTACATTCTTCACTATCATCTCGGTACAGTGGTTCCTCCGAAAAGCAGACAGTCACGGGACCACAAGTTTTGTCCGTTATTCGGAGGTGTCCCCTATTGAGGAGGGCAACCTTTTTATAAAAAAAATTAGTAAAATGTCCTAGGTTTATAATGCTTCAAATACATGTTCCGCATTAAATGTTTAGGTACATGAACCTTGCTTTTTTATATTAGTCAAATTTTAACACAAAAAAACACCTTTCCTATAAAACAAGTTGATAACACAAATGGAGAAAGATACAACAGTACTGCATCTTAATTGCTGTGTTGTCAAGGAAAGGGTTTGGAAAACATTGGAAATGAATGTTTCAAAACAGTTGGATATGTATGTACAGGTTGGTCACAAAAAAAGGGAAACGTTTTTCATATTATTCATAACTTTTTTGGCTTTTAATCAAAGTAAATCCAATTTTGCACAATTATAGGTAACAAACGTACCAAAAAAAATTGCAGCTATTTCAATTTGTTCTCAAAGTGTCCTTCATCCGCAGCACCACTTTGTGCCATTGGGCAATTGACGAGTCGATTACTGTTTGATCAAGTTCATTTTAAGTTCAACACCAGTACACCCATACCTCGTTTTACGGCCTAGATACGTTCCGGAAAAGTAGGCCGTATATCGAAAAGCCGTATAACGA
>JAQGBW010003143.1:0-17202 GCA_034698625.1 Julus scanicus
TTTGAAAATGATACAGACCAGGATGTGGATTACCACAAAGAATAAGAGGAATCGTCTCATTCAAGCTCAGTAAGTTATGAATAAAATAATTTATGGGTTATCAGGTTCTTGTAGTTTCAGTTTATCAAAAATCCTTCAGGCAAAAATTATCATTGAAAATTATTTAAGATTTTTAACATAAGCTGCAACTATGCAATACTCTACTGATACTAAAAAACTTCTATCCCGTTTCTATTTTGAGCAACATCCATTCGAAAATTTATTGTCTTATGTGCAGCTTATTTTATTATTAAATGTGGCTTATCATAGTCTTGCAAGAAAAGTTTATGATCATGTCGAGATCATAATATAGTGCACAAATTAAAAAAAAAAGATTAATAAACAATAAAAGTAAAACATAATTTTGCAGTATTTGTGCGGTGTACTTTATTTTTTTTACAATTTGGTTATATCTATAAAAAACATTTGACAAATTAATTTTGGGAAAAATAATGATAAGCCACAAAGATCTCGGTAGTGTAATACAAAAATGGTAATAAATATTCCTCAAGATTAAATTAACTTCTGAATGTTGGAAGGGGTGCCTATTATGTTTAAAGATTATGATAACATAAACAATTGTTAATTGGATCGTCCATTTGAATTATGGAATCTTTTAAAACTTAAAAATCGCTCTCCTGAACAATTTGAAATGTGTGGCTTATCACATTGTTGCAATAAGCCCTTCATTTGCTTTTTTTATCATGTATACTGTTATTTGTATGTATGCAAACAAATTTACTGGTGTAGGGTGGTTCCAATTTCTCGTTTTGCTGTTCACGTTTTTGCATCTCTGCAATATAGACGTCCAGAAAATCTCTGCATCTTCCCTCTTTGAATGTGTGGAAATGTTCGTCTATTTCTTTCTCCAAGTGGTTCCATAGCATATTATGATACTTCAAATAGGTCCAATGACCAAATCCCCCAGGGACCAAATAGCGCATGTACATACGGCATGAAATTCACAGGCGAGTTGTTGCGAAAGCCATAGAAGTTTTGTTTGACGATTTCATAAAATCGCTCTTGTTCGTCTTCGTTTTCTTCGATAGTTTTATCTAGCAGTAAAACGAGAATGTTTCACATAAAAAACGGTGAAATTGAATACTGCATGTAGTATATAAGGTAGTGCACTGCTTTTGCCATTTGTGCAAAATTCCAACTTGTCGGAACTATGAAATAATCCTTGATAACAACTACAGTGGAATCTCGGTTTTCTAACTTAACCCGTTCCTTGACCATGTTCGTGAACCGAAAAGTTCGTCACCCGAATCAATTTTTCCCATTGCAATTAATGTTAAATCCAAATAATGCGTTCTCCAAGTAAAGCAGTTTAAAATATAGTACATCCATTATTTCCAACATTATAAGAAATGTGGTGTCGTCATGCTGACGTTGCTCTGAATCAAGTTCATTTTCAGATTCTGTTTAAGAAATTTGCCTGAACAAACATTATTTCCATTAAGAAAATTTGTATTATTCTACTCTATTATGTTGTTAATTATATGATTTAAGTTTCAATTCGACATCATCAATGGGTTGTCTGTCATCCATTCATTGCATCTGCAATTGCACGTGGATATAAAACAAGAGACGAACTTTTGCCATATTTACAATCTATGTAAGCTATATCCTTGAAACCAATATCGATTTTAATTTCAATCCTTGGAAATTCTAACACATTTTTGATGTTTCTTGTATTTAATAAAACTTATCCGTAACAAAGATGTTCTGTTGGAACTAGCAAAGCAATTGCAGAAACTCGGACCTTTGATTAGTGGTTCAGAGAAATGTTTTCGTGAACTGAAGCATATCGTTCGTAAAGCGAAACAACAAATGGTGTTCGTATACAGAGACGTCCGTAAACCGAGGCTTCACTGTTTTCATGTTTTTGAAAGTTACTGCCTGTGTATTGAGTTCAAATTTGATTATTGCCAAATCATTGCTTCACCCTACATCTTATATAATGACAAACATGATTAAATTTCCTACTTACTGCAAGCTATTTTCCAAACTGTATTGAGAACTGGTAAAAAAAATAATCTTTGATGTCTTGTAGGATTTGTCCGTCTTTCATCTCAAACTTTTGCATTAGTTTATTGATGCTACACATAAAACAAGATTCTCTGTTCGATTTGTCAGGGCTAACAAGTTTAAGGCTTTTTAACATCAAGCTCCGATGGACCCTCCAGACTGGACCATCCTTGGTAGTTACATCTGAAATATGATTTTTCATGGTCATATGTATATATAGTTAAGTACATGTTCTAACTAATAGAACTGGATATTTAAACCATTTAGTTTTATGACATGCAAACTTATGAAGGCACGATTTTATTTGAATAAGTTAAAAAATTCCATTTTTCTAAATATAATTACTATATTATAGAATGGTTATTCCGCCAAATACGTAAAACTGTGAAAGTCGTGTAGGAAAGAATAGAGCATTCTTTCCATAACTTGAACATGCAAGACAAAATCATGTAAATAATGAAAACAGCTATTTTGACAATAAAAAGAAAAAAAAATAACACAAATGATAAAATTAAAAACAAAAATATAAAATCAGTAATATAGTCGTATATTTATGCACATATTTAATTCGTATATTATAAAGTAATTATAGTTTTAAATATATAATACAGCTTTATTGTATTATTGATTGTACAGATATCAAATAGAGGAATTGAATCAATTAGATTTGATTAATCAATTTAATTTAAAAGATGCAATGCAAATCTGTATACCAATATTAAACACCTTTCATTTCGCGCATTATACCCTCCCCAAAAGGTGGGCAGAAATTAATATTTACACTAACAAATTTGTATTTATACTAAGTAAATTCACTAAAATTGTACGATATATAAATCGTGTAAAAACAGAATTGGACACAAGTATACTAAAATTAAAAATAAGATTGCAATATTTACTTACTTCTTTTTTTGACCGTGGAATTTATAATAAACATGTCTGGTCTACCCGAAAAAGTGTGGGCTTGGTTCAGCAGGGCTGCCTTGACTGCTGCCCAGTCGTTGAGCACAACAACCGTATGATTCCCCAAATTAATACTGAAAATGTTGCCATGTTTTTCACCCAATTTTAAGAACGTTTCGTAGGCAAAATTGCCTAGAAACGGTAGATATCCCACAATGGGCAGTCCCCATGGACCTTTCGGAAACTTTTTAGCTTCATCCTGTTGACGTACCCACAGAAATGCCAAGATAAAAGGCAAAATCACAAGTAAAGTGGAAACAAATTCGATGTTTGGTAAAATTATCATTGTTGGAAGAATGAGCGGAATTTGCGACCAGCTTTCTAAAGTGCAAACAGTGTTCTGATATGAAAGTAATTTTGTTGAAGCAGTAACCAGCTATACTAAGCTGTTGACGGAAATTTAAAATCATTTTACATATGTATGCATTACAAGAGTTTTTATTGGTTATTATAAGCCGAACAGTTTTAAGTTTCAATACGTATAAGCACATTATTTTAATGGTTGAACTTCAAAACTGTTTGACTTTTGCATCAGTTTTACTAGCTTAAAATACGTGATCAAAAACAAAAACCTTGCACAAAAAGTTTTTAAAAAAATCTGCACTAGTTAGCAACTTTATATACAGTTTGGATCTCGGCTTATAGAACTTAATCCGTTCCTCGACCCTGTTCGTGAACCGAAAAGCTAGTGATCCGAATCAATTTTTCCCATTGCAATGAAAGTAAATCCAAATAATGCGTTCTTTGTCCCAGAATTAATTTTTGTAAAATAAGTCATGGCTTTATCTGTTAAAATAATGCAGAAAAGAAATAAATATAACAGCAACATTAGAAGAAAGCAGTTTAATATATACATCCATGATTTCCAACATTATAAGAAATAAAGACGCCCACGTGATGTCGTCATGCTGACGTTACTGTGAATCAAGTTCATTTGCAGATTCTGTTTTAGAAATTTTCTTTAACAAACATTGGTTCCATTAGGAAAATCTGTATTATTATACTTTATTCTGTTATTAATTATATGATTTAAGTCTCAAATCGACGTGGATGGCAATCCATTGAATCTGCAATTGGCGTGGATAAAATAAGAGACAAACTTTTGCCATATTTGGCAATGTATATAAGCTATATCCTCAGGGGCGCCGAGAGCCAGGGCCGGGCCCGGGGGAAAGGAAGATGGGCAAGACCAAATATGTCATCACATTTTTTTTTGGGGGGGGGGGGAGAGAAATATGGTCTTTGTTTTTAACATAGCAAAATTGCATTTGTACCAAAGAAAATTTGCATTTTTAACGTAGAAAAATTGTGTTTATACCATAGAAAAGTTTCGTTTTTAACGTATAAAAAATGCTTTTCTACCAAAGAAAAATTTCATTTTTAAAGTAGAAAAATTGTGTTTTTACCTTAAAAAAATTGCGTTCTTACCAAAGAAAATTTGCATCTTTACCATAGCAAAATTCTGTTTTTAACATAGAAAAATTGCGTTTTTCCAAAGAAAATTTGCATTTTTACCATAGCAAAATTGCGTTTTTCAGTTTTCATGACCATTCCAAAAGGTCATTTGCAGCATTTAACATTTTTTTAACACATATTCCGGAGGCCCGGGCCCCTAAAAATCCCGGGCCCGGGGTATTTTCCCCACCTTCCTTCCCCCCTCCCCCCTTTCTCTCGTCAGGCCTGGTAAGTAAAAATTATCCATACCAAGGATGTTCTGCTGAAACTCGGACCATTAAATAGTGGTCCAGAGAAATGTGTTCGTGAACTGAACGCATAGTTTTCTTACTTCATAAAATTCTGGTTAGTGTAATTGAGGTAAACAGTGCAAAACAAAATCGACACTTGTTCATCTCATTTTCAGTTTATTTTGAGATTTTTCATTTCAGTTGCATGATGTTTCACAGAAAGAAACTGTTAATAGATCGAATTAGTTTATTGATCCCATAAGGGGCCAATCAAAAAGGACGTCCCCGAAATTCCTCCAAAAATCAACGCCCTTATACCATCTGTCCACATGGTGACTATTTCCCTCATGGGCGTCCTTAATTATTTTTTTAAACGTAGGGTGTGATTGGTACATTCAAAAGTCCATCCTAAAAATTTCAAAGCGCCCACATCGTTAAAAATTTCACGACATTTTTTCCCCAGATTTTTCTGATTAACTAAAATTTCCTGACCTCGGAGGGAAATTCCAGCATAAAACTGGTGTTTAACACATAGTTAAGAATAATTTCCGACTTTCCCGTGGTTTAAAAATTCAAGTACTTTTGGGAGTTGGGGACACATTTCTTCTGGTTGCCATTTCCCCTTTCACTGGTTTAACACCCAATTAAACAGAACAACCGAAAACTGAAAAATAACATCATTAGTAGACATAATAGTTTCCACCTCCCCTCTTTCTCTCCTCTTGAGGACGTCTTTTTTGAATGGCCCCTAATTATAAATTAAAGTTGGAAATATATGCTATCATTGTAGCCTAAGCAATATCGTTGTTGCTGATGCTAACGAGTTGTAACAATGACCGAAAACGGTTGGGGTGAAAGGGTTAAGCCTACATTGGGATTCAAGGAAGGTTGAGGAGTGTTTGGGGGTAGTCTAAATGATATGTTCTGCAAAATACAAGCAAGAAACATAAATATCGTCTGCTTGGCTAGTGACGCCCCTAAGCATTTACGACCTCCAACCGAAAATGGTATGACATAAGGTGGTTTGTTAACTCTATTTTGGGAGTCAAGAAATCGTTCTGGCATGAATTCGAAGGGCTTGTCCCAACATTTGGGATCACGATGTACTCCGAAGATGTTCTGAATCACGGTGCAGCCTTTTGGTACTGGATGACCTAGAACTTCTGTGTCCTTCAAAGGAGTGTGAAATATTGACAAGGGTAGCAAACTTGTGTAACGATGAACTTCCAGCGTGAATGCCTCCAGATATGGTAACCTATGAATGAGAAATTCTGAGTTAGAACCCTAGGGTAAACTTCGTTTCTAAAAATTTTTTGCAATTAACCAGGCCATTGAAAGCCCTTTTCTTAATTAAAGTTCCTGACGAACATTTACTTCAATTTTTAACTTCTATATTTAACATTGCATAATAATTACATGGGTTTATCATCAAGAACCGGCGTTCTTCCTCGTCCAATGACTTCATCGAGTTCTTCCTGAATTTTGTCTTGAAATTGAGGCCACATTGATAAGAACAAAATACTCCACGTCAAGGTGTTAGAACTAGTTTCTGTACCAGCCAGAATAAAATCGTACATGGATCCAGCCAGGTTTTCAACTGCAAATGCAATAATTATAATTAGAACATGTTATTCGATGAATAAATAAAAATGTTCATGGGTAGGGTGTTCGAAATGTTTGTGGCTTGCTCAGTATGTGCAATTCAATGCCATATGGTAGGAGGGGGGGGGGGAATAAGAATGGGGGGAAGAATGCTCCAATGTACGTCAATGGTGACTTAGACATCTTTTTTAGATTGAATTTCTACTAAATCTGGCCATTCGCCAAAAAGGTTATTCGATCGTCAAATCACATGTAAAAATAAGGACCAATAGTGAGCATCCGTCTTGGCATGAAGCTCGGTTAAAGTATTTGAGTGATTATGTCTACTGTTATAGTGGTTGCTAGGCGTTAAAATATGGGAATCATGATGTAAATTACAAGAAAGATAAAAACTTTTCGCGTTTGGACCAAGAGGTTTTTGGTATTATAGGGTGTACCAACTGTCAGCTGTCACACTGGTTTTCTTTTTCTTTTTGGCAACAGTTTACCGCACACATGGCGCAAAATTCAAATCTTGCGTGAATTTTGGGACACCCGGTATAATACCTGTAAGTTGTCAGGTCAATAACATTTCAGACAAGTAATTGGAAGTTCTACTGCTTTTTTGGACAATATTATAGGGGTACTCAAACGAACTTTTCACTTGGGAAGTTGGACTATCTGCATTTGGTGCATATGCGTTGTAGCTAGATTCAGGCAGGCTGCAGCTCTGAAAAGGTACACAAGTTGAGTGTCTTTTGTGAAATGGACACAAAGGCAGTTTGTACAGTCCTGCCAAGGATTGCAAGAGCTACTTGCAGTTAAAACCTCCTTTTTTCTCCTGCACTTCTGAAAAGCTCCATTGCGGTAGGTCCAACCAATTAGAAGGCGTCATTTTAAAACTAAGTTTTCACATATAGAATGGCCCCAATTAACTTATAGACTGCAGACTTGTGCGAAATTGTGGGGTCTGTAACCGTCTGTTTGAGTACCCCTAATAATTGATTTTAAAAATCTTAAATGTCCATGGACAAAATACGAACTAAGGTTTTTTAGAGGCAATGCAACAAACAATAATTTACAAGTGAAAGGAGGCTCTGATGTTTCGTTTTGCTGTTCACGGTTTTTGATCTTTTCAATAAAGGCATCCAGATAATCTCTGCATTCGCCCTGTTTGAAAGTTTTAAGATGTTCTTCGATTTCTTTCTCCAAATGGTCCCACAACATGTTGTGATATTTCATGTAGGTCCAATAGCCAAATCCACCCGGTACCAAATAGCGCGCATAGGGCATGAAATTCACGGGCGAATTGTTGCGAAAGCCATAAAAGTTTTCTTTCACAATTTTGTAGAGTCGTTTCCCTTCTTCATCATCTTCTCCGATGGTTTTATCTGATTGAAAAAAATAAAAATACTTTCAAGGTTAGAAATGACGACATACAACATTTGAATAACTGCTGCAGAAATTACGTAAGCATCACTTTTAATTAAGTTTCTAAAACTGATATTACTCGCAATGGATATTATTTTAAATGCCTTCTCCAATTCGTGAAAATGCACAAAGTGATTTTTTTTTTGTTAATATCACTTTATAGAAACTGAAACATTTTAAGATATTCTAATATAATGTATTACAAAATTCGTAGATTCGAGTTTTCTATAGTTTCAAGACATAAGTTCTAGAGCTCCATTGTTTCTGATGCATTCTGTACTTACTACATGTTATTTTCCAAATAATGTTGAAAATTGGTAAGAAAAAATCATCATCGATGCATATAGTTTGTCCATTCTGTTTCTCGTACTTCTGGATGAGCTCATTCACATTTACTATAAGAAGAGACTCTCGATCGGATTTTTCTGGGAGAACACGCTTTAGTGTTTGTATCGCAAAATTCCTATGAGCTTTCCAGACCGGCCCATTAGTGGTAGTTATATCTAAAAGTAAATTTCATCAAAACGAGCTTGTCATTATTTTTTTAAAAGAAGGTGCATATTGTAAAACAAGTCCATATGACAGAGAAATTCAATTCGAAATTTATTTACGTACATATTTAACGACTCTCACAATCTGATAAGGGGTCATTTAAAAAGGACATCCTCAAGAGAGCGTAGGACAGAAAAGCGGGGAAGAACATTCAACTCATTATCAACGTCCACTAATGTAGGCGATTTTTTGTTTTTAAGCTAAAATTTCCTTTATATAGGTCAGGAATTTTCTGTTGATCAGAAAAATCTGGAAAAAATGCTGTGGAATTGGTAGTGAGGCGGTGCTCGCAATTAAATTTGTAGCATTGGCTTTTTTTTTGTATGCTCCAAAAAATGTTCTGGACACCCAATTTTACAGAGACATTTTTGGACACCCTGTTTTTCAACGAAAATTAAGGAGAGATAATAAAAATGGTTTCAAAATAGCATAACCACGATCCAAGCAATGATATTGGAGATGTAATGAGTGTAACTATCTGAAAATTATGCAGAGGTTTTTTCCATTGTCATCCTTAAGCCGGGTCTCCACCAAGACGTACATGTACGTATATACACGTTTTTTACAAAAATATGCAAAAAGATTTGCCTTCCGGGTTTGTTTCAGCCGCCATTTTGTAAATATCAAAATAGCACGTGTAAAATTTTGATATTTATATATATTTACAAAATGGCGGCTGAAACAAACCCGGAGGGCAAACGTTTTTTCATATGTTTGTAAAAAACTTGTAGGTATATATACGTACGTGTACGTCTTGTTGGAGACCCGGCTTTACTTTACCCGATCTACATGTGACCTATGGTCGTGAGAGCCGTTAAATAAAGGCAATTACTAACAAGACTATAAATTAAGACAAGATTATAAAGAGCATGTTGCACAATTCTTTTGAAATAAAAGTATTACAAGTAAATGAAATGCATATAAATGTTACAAATTGCATTTTAAAAATGCATATATAGATTAGGACACTGAAATACATTAAAAATGTATATTGTATTTTGAAATATATTTCTAAATGCGTTTTTAGAAATAAATTTCTAAAAGTGCATTTCAAATCTAGTATAATGCATTTAAAATGCATTTCTTTTCCACATGGGATGCATTGCATAATATTTTCAAAATGGGAATAGAATAGATTTTAGTAAACAAATTGAGATGCATATTTCCCTTACCTCTTTTCTTAACTGCAGAATCAAAAATAAACATATGCGGTCTTTCTGAGAAAGTTTGCGTTTGGTCCACCAGTGCTGCCTTGACTGATGTCCAGTCGTTGAGCACCACGACCCTATCATTTCCTAAAACAACACTGAAAATGCTGCCATACTTTTCACCTAATTTAAAGAACGTCTCGTGTGCATATTCTCCTAGAAATGGCAAATAACCCACAATGGGTAGTCCCCAAGGTCCTGGTGGATATTTCCTTGCTTGATTGCCATGATGAATCCAGAGCAGTACAAGAATAATTGCTGATATGGCAAGAAGTACAGACAACGAAAACTCCATGTTCAGTTGTGAATATGCATTCGTACCAATGTTGCAATATTCTGAGTTTACACAATAACCATTTTACGAAAACTGGTTTTATTGTTTGCGTCATCGTATTTCATAAATAATTAATTGTCAGAATTTTTTTTAAAATAAATTAATTTGATAGGGTCCAATAGCCATCCTAATTAGCTTGCATGCGCCAAATAATTGGGTAAAGCTTTTTTTTAATAAATAAAAATTATCGTGCCCTTTCTACTTTCACCTTGGACTCAAACATGGTAAACAAGGGCCAAAAAAATCGATTCTAAATTTGATGTTATTGGGAAATGAAATTTTGGGGTCATGGTTATATCTACAATCACTTGATTTTTGATTTCAATGTACAGTTTGATTTAATTGCAATTTAATCACGAAGACTCATTTCTAACATTCATAACTTTATAAAGGCGGGTCTCCACCAAGACGTACATTGTACGTATATAAACGTTTTTACAAACATATGCAAATAGTTTAATAGTTTTTTGCATATGTTTGTAAAAACGTACAATGTATGTCTTGGTGGAGACCCGGCTTAAGAACTCAGATAGACTGATTGCTTTAAAATATTTTAATCGATTTGTGTTAGAAGCGTGCTGTTTTTCAAAATTGTGTTGATTTTCTCAAAGCTGCTTCTTCAAGTTTATGAGCACAACTATACTAGCTTAAAAAAATCACATGGTTTTCCAAAAATAAAATTAAACATAATTGGCGACAATTCGAATTCTGTACTGTTTCATGCTAAATTATTACTATGTGCTAATGACTCGTCGGGAAAGAGTGGGATGGAAAGGGGCTTTTCTCTAAATACTGTTTTTATATACTTAGATTCTACCATCATTGTTACTGTGTAACTTATATTATACAGCATTACTAGCACTCTATATTAAGACAATATTATCGTCTAATACTGCGTGGTCCAATTTTTTTTATCCCTTAAGGGTCGGTTGCAAGTGTACTTTGACACAAAACCTGTAAGCAACACAATCTATGTATACTTTTTAAAGATTAGACAATGCTTATATATTTATTCCTTATACCCTGCCTGACAAATGTTTGGAAATTTCCAAATTTATGCAGCTTGAGTCCTCAAAATTGACAAATTACTCAACAAATGGTAAATGCCAGTGGAAAATAAACTATGAAGTATTAAGTGGGACCTGTTCGTCAGCTTTAGAAACAATTTATTCCCAATTACACTGAAATCAATTAAATTCTCATGACAAAAATAAAATGGGTACCCTGGACAAATGTATGGAAATGATCAAATACTGAGACAAATGTTTGGAAATTTTCTGTAATTAAACTGAAATGTTGAAAATCCATACAAAGTATTTGATCTCCTTGTTGGTATACAGATAACCTAGCTCTTTTTCAAGATGATAGTTGCTGAATATTACATTTAAATTTGGAGAAAAAAAATGGCACCACCTAAACAAATCCCACAACCTCTTCATGACTTGGTCATACCAAAATGGCTAAAGAATATGAAGCAGGGTGCGATTGACACTGAACTAGTGCTAAAGCTATCAGACATCAACAAAATCATCACAAAATATAAGGAAACAGGAACTAGTAGAGTTCAACCAAAGAGTGGCCAACCACAGTTGATGACAAAAGCAGAAAACAGCCAACTCCGAGGGATTTTCTCAAGTTCCAGAAAATAAACAGCAAGGCAAATCACTGCTAAATGGAATGCCATCACCAACAAAGAAGGTTCAGTGAAAACAAAAACTCGTAGAATTAAGGAGCTAAGCTTTTTCTTTTGTGCTAGTGTGAAGAAACCACTGCTAACCCCTAAGATGAGGAAGAAACGCCTTGCTTGGGCAAAATATCACAAGATGTGGACTGCAGAAGACTGTAAAATATTATTTTTAGTGATGAAAGTTGGTTTTGTCGTTTTAATGATGGCAAACAATATGTTGTGCCTCGTCCTGGAGAACAGCTTCATCCGGCTTGTGTATCAAAAACTGAAATTTTTATATTATGGTTTATGGTACAATGTGTGCAAAAGGTCACTGAAGTGTCCAGAATAAAAGACTGTTAGATCTAATTCTACATCTCATACTCGCCGAAGCCTACTTTCCTTGTGTTATCTCCAATTTGCATTATCACAGTAGTTCGGCATTAAGAAAGTCGAACTCTGATAATCTCGGACTTAGTCGACAAACTGTCTTCTTCGTCCTCTCTGACGCTTCTCAAGTTAAGAGGCTTAATTAAACCTTCCAACTCAAGAAAAGTAGTCACCTCAGTACATTCATTCAACGTCATTTTATTTGAGCAAAGATACTACAAATTTAACATGTGTAGAATAGCTCTGCAAAATAGTTTACCCACATCTTAAATTTATAATGAATCACTTTAATTTTTCCTAAATTAAAAGGTGCTTCCTCAAATAAGGATTAATTAAAAAAATTCACATTTGAATTTCGGCCAAAAATGCTTTACTTTCATGACCCGTTTATTTTGCAAATAATTTTGCTATATTATTAGATACTGTAACATTTCAAAGTTTTCTTATACTGTATTTAAGTCAACTAATAGATAGCTTGCTTGTTGAGCGTAGCAATGCCTTAAGATATGCTGTAGTAGGAATTTTTATTTTAAACAATGAATTCGATAAGAGATAAGCATTTTTCCTAAAATAGCGTGTTAAATGCCACCATATATGAGCACATGCCTATTACATGCATGTGACATATACGATTAGACAAATCCTATATTGCTTGTATTATGATTTTAATAAGAATCGCATCGTCTTTCAAATATCTGCTGCCTTCGACTTGTTTTTGCAAAACGAAATTGGGTAATCCTTGATTTTTTTTAGGATCATTTTCTTTTAGATGATAGATAAATTCACGGGAAACGTGTTGTTTGTTGGTGGAATCAGACTGATCTCGTAAGAAGAACTTTCCCATGCCAGCAGCATAACCTAACAGCGATTTGTCAAACTCTCCCTTAATGAAGTCAATATAAATGGACATGCCTTTTCCTTTAAATTGTGTATCCCCATTCAAAAATAAACGGGCTTGTACTCTGTAGCCCTCTTGAGACGTGTAAAATGAATCACTGATCAAATACTGCCTTATGCCATCAATCTCTTCTTGTTTTTTCTGTGAATAATTGTCAATGTGCCATAAAAGAGTTCCATTGTAAGAAGCCACCGATTTGTAAATGATAGCGAGAGGAATAAGGCGAATTTCAATGAGCAGCGAATCATCTTTGACAAAATCATCGAAGTATTTCTCAAACAGTCTTATAGGAGCAAGGACACAACAAGAGGATTGTGTGAAATAGCATGTTTCGGTTTCTCTACTGAAAAGGGGTGTATCAATGCATGTGACATATTTTTTATCAGCACGTCCTCGTTGTCCAATTAGTGTGAATTTTCGTAAATGGGGAAACATGAAATTAAACCTTATGTACTTCAAGTCGATGGTTATATTTGGCTTGTCATATCTAACATTGACGGAAAAGAATAAGCCAAATAATGAATCGTTGCATTCTTTTGATAGATATATCTTTGGGTCATTTGACTTTTGAGGTCTATCAAACTTGATCCCAGCTTTCCATTGTCGCCACTTCTCAGTGAAATTGTCGAATCTGCAAAGATATACAAGGCCATGGTCTCCACTAAAATCTTCGGGGTCGACCTCATTTTTACCTGTAAAAGTAAATGTTGAATACAGTAACTTTTATTTACACTATCTACAGGGTGTACCAAAAGTGAGATGCTAAATTTACAACGTTTATAACTGGTGGTATGTTTAGTATTAATCTAAATGGAACATGTAGGCGCAAATGTCTCTTTTAACATAACAAATGGAATTTATTGCAGATGACTTTTCTGACACTAATTACATGTGAAAAGATAACATTTCATAGCAATTAATTGCTGGAAGTGGCGACCTTAAACATCATTGCAAGCTTGGCAGCGCCCCAACATGGCTCTCCAGCATATATGCTAAAATTCCTGGCATTTGCAGGACTTTTTGACAGACATTGACAATTCAGGTCACCAAGTCTTCTAGTGTGTAAACTGAAGTCTCATACACCATAATTTTAACATGACCTCATAGGAAGAAGTCTAAAGGCGTCAACTCTAGGGAAAGCACTGGCCAATTCAGTCCCACCTCTGCCTATTCAACCATTGGGATGTCTGGTTCAGGTGTTGGCGTGCACAGTACTGAAATATACTGTTATGAAACATTGATTGTGCAAACCGTTACTGGTATTGAAATTCAATTCACGTTTTGTTACGTCAAATGCATGTACCATGAAGGTTTACCAACGTTTTTTAATGTTAAGGAGATATTTGTGCCCACATGCTCCATTTGCATTTATACTTCACATACCACCAGCTACATAGAAACCCTGTAAATTTGGAAGCTTACTTTCGGTACATAAACAGCAGAACCTGTCTAAAAGCACACTTGGGACCGGTGAAAAACATGATGCTTATATAGATCTTATGTATTTGTACAAGTTCATTTATACACCGGTTACCGGATGCTTTTATAGAGGTTATTATAGAAACAGGATGCATTTAGACTGGATTTTTTTTTAAAAAAAAACTGCAACTGATGAAAATACAGGTTTACTGTCCATGTTTACCATTATATCACCCCAAATAATGTTTAAATTTCGTTCCAAAAGTGCAAAGCATTTTGTTTGAACTCAAGATAACGGCGCCCATGCTAACTTCCCACATGGAAAAGAAATGCATTTCAAAAATGAATATCGATTGAGACACTGAAATGCATTTAAAAATGTATTTCCAAACGCATTTTTAAATACATTTTTAGAAATGCATTTTCGGTGTCTCAATCTATATGTATTTTAAATGCTTTGCAAATGCATTGCAAATCATTGTAAATGCATTTCTGTTCCATGTGGGTTTAAAAGTGGAACAGCGAATAATTATCAAATTTCTCAATAAGGAAACGTCTTTACGTTCATTTCTGCTTGTGCATGGGCTGAAAAATTCCAGAATATGCGAGAAAATGTTGAAAATGGGAAAGACATCGCCTGCTGACAGAAGGTGTGCTTCTTCTTCACGACAACGCTCGACCAGACCACACACAGCAATCTAACAAAAGAGACTAGTTAGAATGCACTGGGGGTCCTTCCACATCCACCTTACAGCTCTCATTTGGCACCATGTGATTACCATTTGTTTTTATCACTTGAGAAATACATGTCTTGGCCACATCAAATTCCAGTCAAATTTAGCACGTTGTTGGGAAAAATGACTTTTGAAGAAAGGAGAGCATGGGAAAAAATGAAAACTAAACCTGTATTTTTATGTAACCTGTTTTTTTGATAAAAAAAAATCCAGTCCAGATCAAACATGAATGCCTTTCTTAAAAATACAAATGTTCATGACGACATTCTTATTCAACTTACATTGCAACTTGAGAGTCTTCGTATCGACATTCTGTACATTGTCCATCAATGGTACTGTTGTATTCCCATTTGTGGTGGTTAAATTTATCTTCTCGTTTATTTTCTGTTCAAATTCCTTAAGTTCACTTTGAAGTTGAAGATGATTGGTTTTCAATTTCTCGTAATCTTCCTGTATGCTTTTTAGGATTTCAAAATTCTGACTTTTCAATTCTTTCATTTCTTTACTTATGATTTCGATTTTTTTGTTAATTTGGATAATTGATTTGTTAGCCTCGTCTTGGTTAGATTCCTTGTTATGTTCCTTTTGCATTTCCTCAATGGTTATCTTTATCTGGTCAAGATCATCTTCGAACTATGTATTTACGTTTGAAATAATCAGTCCATTGTATGGTTTACTTACATAGATTAAAATTGCTATCTTTTAACTGTATATGCTGATAAATATTAATAAACATTAACAGTTATGTGTATAATATTACACACGTATAACAACTAATGCAGTAATAATAAACGAGACACGTTTTATAAAGTAAGGGACTTTTGAAATTGCTGATGATTTAACTTTAAAAGCAAGATTGTGTATGCATGGTGTTGTGATAGTATCCAGTGGCTAATGTCCACAAGTTTAGGGGAATTGAAGAAGGTGGGGGAGGGAGTATTTTAGGGCAATTGAAAGCGGGGAAGTTAAGAGAAAAATAACAATGGTGACGAGATGTAACGATTAAAAATCTATTAGGGTTGGAAATGTCTTGCTGCCTAGCTATTTTTCTTCTAAAACTTTACCATTTTGGTATATACATATATATATGTCAAATTGTAAAAAGTACTAAAGATAGTCTTAATAGTGATAGAAATCTTAATTTGACTATAAATCTACAAGGAATACGTCACAGTTAACCATGAATACGGTAATAAAAGTAGAAATTAACCAACAACATGCTCTGAGTAATCATGACAATAATGTCATTCTGCATACCTCTTTTAACTTGTCTTGTTCACTTTGCCCTCTATAAACCTTTGGTAAAAGATCCTTTATTGAATACTTGCATGTGGTGCTATGTTCCTGTTATTGAAAACTGCATGATTAGCAAGGCTACATATTGAAATTTAAAACAAATCTTTTTTTAATTGTCAAATATCACAAACCTGATATTTACGTAATGGAATTGTTTCTTGGCATCCGTGCGCTTTATTTTGACATTCCACGTTTAACTCTGATAAATCTTTGTCAAATTGTGCATCGTTCGACACCTTTGCAATTAAATCAAGAAAGATAATTAGTAAACTAAAAAAAAGAACAGGCGCATGCTTTATTTTTAAAGACATGAATTAAGTTAAATGCAATGGAATTATTTAATAATTTAACTTACCCCGAGTATTTCCACTTTACAACTTGGACACGCGTGACCATATACATCCAGGATGCAGTTTCGACAGAACACATGCATGCAATTTGACATATGGTGAAGTATCGCAATTTCGCCACAATCATTGCACTTGTACTTCTCCAGTTTTTCCGTTTCATCCACGAACACCAGGGTTTTAGCATGACTTATTAAATAACTTCTTTGATCATCTGTACATAAACGTAAAATAACTTCAGAATCTACTATTTAATAACGTAGTAGATCTCCCTTTTCTGGACAAACTGGACGTCGCACACAGACAAACGATACACCAAAATGCTCAGTTTGGCGTCGCATTCCGGCGAGGGAAATGAAAAATTTAAAATTCACGTGTGCGTAGTCGTAACTGTGCAGAGATTGCTTTTGTGCGAAGAGAAAATGTGCATGAGGTTGTGTTGATGACGCAATAATTGACGAATTCTATTGTGTTTTAATCCAACAACATTTGAACAATTGAACAGCCCTCACGCTATTTTCGTATAATTCACGCATTTTCTTATTAACATTTACAGTAGAAACTCGATTATCCGGACCTCAATCATCCGGATCCTCAATTATCCGGACGTGAGGAGCCAATTTTTTTT
>JAQGBW010003144.1:0-17201 GCA_034698625.1 Julus scanicus
GAAACTTTTTTATTTTGAAAATGAAGTGAAGTGCAAATTTTACCATTGAAATACATAGGGTACCAAACCCCCTTAAAAGAGAAAGCAGTTAGTTTCTTACTAATCTGTTTTTTTTTTCTTCGTAGCCGGTGTTTCGTTTTTATTTGTCAATTCTCCGTATTTCCCATTATATTCAGGAAACTGCTTACGACAAAAAATACGATATCTTATTTCTTATAAATTTGAGTCGTGTAATTTATATTAAAGCAAATTTTACTGGAGATTTAATGTTTGAATTAAAAATGTACGAAAACAAAATTCGGAAATGTATTTATCCGTTTATGCTAATTTTTGTTTATCAGTTAATACAAAATATTGTTTTTGCCAAAACAATTTATCTCCCCACTTCAAAAATGTGTTCGTCGTTAAACAAAGCTTCATTTTAGGATCTAGATCTTTCGGTACCTCACTTAGCACCACCATGATGATCCTGTTGCACCAGCCCTTCATCATTTGAATGCACCATTCACTCTTGATGAAGATTTCTGGAAACAACATAGTCGTTATAACAATATTTAGGAAGGTTTCTACTTATGTTATTTCGATTGTTATTTGAGATTGTCTTAATGGAGCAAAGACCTCTGGGTCGGATCGAGCTGCAAGTGAAGATTGCCAGTAAAACCACAGTCTATTGATGATAATACTGGCGAACTGTTCAAGTTAGTGAGAGTTTGGTTGGTTAATCCTGTGTTGCACTTAATGCAGTTCAAGATGCTAGTGTAGGTTGTTACCTTTGTCAAATTCAGGAATGGACCATTCGCACGTAATGTCAGTATAGCTGAAGTTGATCGAAAACAGTTAATTCCTTATGACTTTGCATGATGCAAATGATGAGGCAAATTAGTATCCCGAAAATGTGAGCATTTCGTGTTTTAGAATGGGCCATCGCCAAACAGAACACATGGTCATATATATATATATATATATAACTCGATCGCTTTATGGGTAGGGTTAAATGTTGATCTGATAAGACATTGGTTTTCCTAAACAGTTTAGTGCTTTCCCACCTGCATCCATTAAAAAAATATTTTATTAAAATAACAGTTGTAGTGAACAATGGTAATGAAGTTTTCCACGGTTTTTTTGAAAAACGTCATGTTACATGTGTTAAAAAAATCATTTGGCTTTCCATGGCTTATACAATATTTAGACAACCTTTTTGATGAGATAACATTACATTTGCGCTTCAAGTTTATTTTCTCTCTCTCCAAAACTACTGTTTTAAAAAGAATTGGCTTAATCAAAACATAATTTAAATGCATAACGTGAACGTATCAAAATCATAAACGTTTGAACAATATCACATAGAGTGGGATGGATGGGGGTGATAAGGTATACAGGACTTCCCATTTCAGATTTTCCAAGTATGCTTTGACTGGTTTTGCAACTTGGGATTGAGAATTGCCGTGCTTCAGAATAAATGTGTGTCTCGATCTGCTCGTATTGCGGCTGTTTATAATCGCATTGAATGTATAGTCGATACCGATCGCCCGTGATTGTTTCTGATTGAAAACTCCCCGCAAATGATGTTTTGTTGGTACATAATTCTAAATATTTCATGCTAAAAAAAGTGTTGTTTACACTTTAAATGTCACATACTGAAAACCAAAGCCACATGATAGTGCTTTGACATGACTATAGTAACAATACCCATGCACATCGAACAGAAATGCATTTGCAATGCATTTAAAATGCATATACTAGATTGAGACACCGAAAATGCATTTCTAAAAATGTATTTAAAAATGCGTTTGGAAATACATTTTGAAATGCATTTTTTAGAAATGTATTTCTAAAAATGCATTTCTTTTCCATGTGAGTATGTCCCTATGCGATTTAGTATACAAATTACGCCATCTCTTAGGAATCCCTCAAAGTTAATGCACGGTCCCTATAGATAAAATCTTTTAAGTCACACTATACTTCACATTGCGAATTTAAATTGAAAAATACCCATTTAAGTAATATGACAAAATATTATTTCAAGAGATTTTCACAGAGTAATGCAAAATGAGATCGAAGTATGCTTTTACTTCATTGGGTACAAACTTGTGCTGATTTACATTTATAGAATATTTTAGAATTGGAATTGAATGAGATGCTCTTTAGAGTGCAACATAAACTCGTTTAGAAGTTTAAAAATGGATTTAGGCTAAAACGTTCTTACATGGTATAATAAATTGCCAAATTTTATTTTCTTAAATTGCATTGCACATTTACCATCGTTTGACAGGTTTAATTAAAATACATGGCACATTGGAAACAAAAAGCGGAAGGGTCAAGGACTAATTAATGGTGGGTATTTAACATTTTTTTCTTAAAACTTAAGTACTTCCTTAATCCTGGATTCTCCGAAATCTGGGGCTCGAAAGAATAATTATCAATATAATTTATTATTATTATTATTATTATTTTTATTAAACACTCAAATGAGTACATGTTATGATAACAGATATATAAAAATATACAATTGTAAATAGTTTCCATTTTCTTCAATAAAATTACATATTAAATGAACACAATTTATTTATTTATTTTTCTTGCATAGTATTCATATCGGATTTTTAATATTGTTCTATTATGTATTTCTTTAATCTTGTTTTCCAATGTTTACAAGATCGTATGCAGGACTCTTTTGAACACTCAAAAAGTCCTGCTCGGAATTTACCGATCTAGTTCCTTTTCTTGTTGTTGAATAGTGCACAAGTAAAGCATGCATTGTGCCAGCTAACCATTTTTACATAACTATAACAGAAAATTTGTCTGGAATAACCATTGTAACATTTAACTTATTTTCGTGACGGAGACTTGCATAACTTTTTTGAGAAAAGGATGATACTTGAAAAAAATATAAAATGGCATTTTTTTGTTAAAAGAGAAAGTAGTTAGTTTCTTACTAGTCTGTTTTTTCCTCATAGCCGGTGTTCCGTTTTCACTTGCCAATTCTACGGATTTCTTATTATATTCAGGAAACTGCTGAAGACAAAAAATACGACATATTATTTCTTATAAATGTATTTTATATTAGAACAAATTTTACTGGAGAAATCTGGTTAAATTAAAATGTAAAAAACATACAATTCGGAAAGTATTTATTCGTTTACTAATTTCTGTTTATCAGGTAATACAAAATACAATTTTTGCCAAAACAATTTATCGCCCCACTTCAAAAACGTGTTCGTCGTTAAATAAAGCTTCATTTCAGGATCTAGATCTTTCGGTATTTCCCCTAACACCACAATGATGACCCTGTTGCACCGATCCTTCATCATTTGGATGTGAGCAGTCTTGAACTCAAAGCGGCACCATTCACTCTTGATGAAGTTTTCTGACAACAACATTATCGTTCGACAGCTTTTTTCAACAGCCTCCAAGATATTTTCGGTTATAAATGCACCAACAACGAAATTACGATGATGCAAACATAATTTATAAGGGTATTCTATTTGTTCTAAACCAGGCAAAAATTCATCTAAAAGAAAGTCTTCATCTAAGCAACTGTAGGAGATGAAGGCATCGTACACTTTGTTTTCATCAGTTTCACCAGCATCTTTGGAAAATATCCTCACGCCATATCGAGAATAAATAAGTACCTGCATTTCACGCCTGTAAATGAAGACAAGGACAATGGCGAGAAATAAAAGTGTTAAGACCGTCAAAATACTCCCCCAGATTGGGGCCCAGTTCACTAAAATCTGCATCGAAGTGAGTTTATAACAGTTGTCAAAACTAAACGAAATCATGGGAATTTCTTTGGCATTTGTCTGTGATGCACAAACCAGCTTATCGGCATCGTGGACTATATTCACATAATCTTGTAACCAGTTGCGAAATTTGTCAATGTATGTACAGTCGCAGCTCCACTTGTTATGTTGCAAACTGACATCTTTCAGCATCTCTAACTTGGGTAATTCCCACACTGAAAAGTTGCTGAGAAAATTGTTGTTCAAACGCAGTATCTGGAGGTTTTTTAAAGGTGAAAATAAATCATCTCGCAGTTGCACCAACATGTTGTGACCCAAATACAGTTCCTTCAAATTTAGCAAATCCGTGAAAATTGTGTTGGGCAACTCTTTAAGCATGTTGTTGCTCAACTGCAGCAATTCCAGATTTACCAATGTCTGAAATGAATTTTCTTGAATGAATGTTAGTTGACTGTTGTTCAAATATAACTTTTTGATATTTGGATAAGATTGGAAGGAAGATGGATTAATTGAACTTATGTTATTGCCATCCAAATATAAATACACCGTGGAGACATCGTGAAGTGTTATTGTTGGCATGATGGTAATGTTGGATTCGGAACAATAAACTATGACAAAATCTGTAGCCCCGTTTCGATAGCAGGAACATTGTTTTGGACATGGCAACTCGCACTGGAAATTGTTTGACAACGGGCAATCACAAGAGTTGGAGTGTTCGTTCGTTGATTTGCACAGGAACATGGCACTGTTCCACACTTGCGTGATATTGCGGTACTGGCTGCTATTTCTGGGTATCATGCTGTGACATTTCACAAACTGCAAGTCTTTTATGTAACCGAAATTGTTAGCGATGTCCGAATTTTGGTATTTCAGCCATTCCAGTTCACAAGAGCAATAGAAGGGGTTGCCTGACAACGTTGTGGTTATAATTGGAGAATGGGCGCGGTCCAATAAAATCTGTGGGCACAATATTTCCAGTTTGTTGTTATGGAGATTTAGGGTTTTCAACTTGTATAATGACTTCAAGAACAATTCGTCGACGTGTCGAATGGAGTTGTTGTGCAAATCCAACTCTTCAGTGGAAAAAGGAAAGTCATAGAGGGAAATCTTTTCTAGTCTGTTGAACGATAAGTCTATGAATTTTAGTTTTATACCCTCAAAGTTGCTGGCTGATTGCACGTTGATGATTTTTCCTATTCGATTACGACTTAGAAATACACTTAGCATCGTGAATGGGATGCTAGAGTAGGAAAAGTTGCTCAATTTGTTGTTGTTCAGGGATATTGACGTAAGGTTGGAGGACTGGAAAATATTGTCGATGTTTTCTAACTCATTGTTATCCAAATTCAGCTGGATGCTATTGTACGATAACGGTAGGCTGTCGAAAGCGTTTTTCTCAATGTCCCTGATTTTGTTCCTTGACAAATTCAGTTCGTAAAGATTCGTGGAATTGCGAAATGTTTCCCTTTTGGCAATCTTTATAAGATTTTCACTCAGATCCAATTTTTTTAAAGTCTGCAAGCTGCAAAATACACACGCATCCAAATCACTAATGGCATTTCTTGCAATTTCCAACATCTCCATGTTTTGCCAGTTATTCGCACCTGACAGTGCACGAAAGTTGTTACCACTTAATCGCAAACGATGAAGTTTTGAAACATCTTTAAATGTGTCTGGCTCCAGTTTTCTTAATTCATTGTCTCTCAAATCTAAATCTAATAAAGAGCTCAAGAAATGAAAGGCCTCTGGTTTTATTTCTTCGATTCCTGCATTGTTTAGCGATAACGAAGTGAGGGACACCATAGATCCAAGTCCAGATTCGATGACACGTAGTTGATTATATGATAAATCCAGACTTTGTAACTTGCCCAAGTTTCTAAACATTGTAGCATCGATGGCTGTTATCCTGTTTCGACTTAAGTTCAAATTTTCCAGACTTTTTGAATAGGTTAAAGTAGCCAAAGTTCCAGAAGTTAGTGAATTATTTGCTAAATTTAAGTGATGCAGCACGGTAAGATTTTGAAAAAGATGCTGATGCAAAGATGTCAGATGGTTGTTAGATAAGTCTAGCATCCAAAGGTTATGCAAGCCCTGAAACGCACCAGGCTCAATATGTATCATGCCATTGTTTGAAGCGTTTAAAAATTCAAGATTAGGAAGGTGTTGAAATGTAAAATTGCGCAATATTTTGATAACGTTATCTTGGATTTCCAGCTCGCTTAATTTCATATTTGAGGGCTGTTCCCCACAGTTCGATCCAAATCCAACATGATCTATGTCGGTCAAAGAATTCTTTGCTATGTCGATGGATTTGGCGTTGTTTAGATCACAGAATATTTGGGAAGGTAGACTACTTATGTTATTGCGATTTAAGTTCAGTTGTTTGAGAGTTTGTTTTACTGGAGCAAATACCTCCGGATCGATTTGCAAGTGAAGATTGCCAGAAAAACCACAGCCTATTGATAATACTGTTAAACTGTTCAAGTTATTGAGAGTTTGGTTGGTTAATAATCCTGTGTCGCACTTAATGTAGTTCAAGATGCTAATGTTGTTGCCTTTGTCGAATTCTGGAATGGACGATTCGCACGTTACGGCAGTAGCTGTAGTTGATCGAAAACAGCTAATTCCTTTCGATTTGCATGATATTATGCAAATGCCGAGGCAAATAAGTATCCCGAAAAAGTGAGTATTTCTTGTTTTACAATGGGCCATCGTCTGGTGTTTTCCCCACCTGCAAAACATTAAAAAAATTGTTGTGAACAATGGTAATGTTATTTTGTACAGTTTTTTGAAATATGTAATGTTGTATTTGAAAAATCATTTGACGTGCCAGGGTTTATATATTATTTAGACAACCTTTTTGATGAGATGACATTAGATTTGTGCTGCAAGGTTTCTTGCTTTTCTCTCTCTCTCTAAAAGTAGTGTTCTAAAAGGACATAACGTGAATGTATTAAAATCATAAACTTTTGAATAATCACATTAATAAACTTTTGAAGAATTTGTTTGTATTGGGTAACTTCAAATATGTGTACTTATCAAATTTTAAAATTAATAATTTTAATATATAATCCAACAAATCGATATTAATATACTTTGGGCGCCCGTTTGGCGCCCCCTAGCCACCGGCGCCCAGGGCGACTGCCCCTCCCCCTAGCTACCTCACTGGCTGAACCATCTCTGTATCCTGAAAATGAATCATCCGGTGAGGGTTGCAAATAGGAGCGCAATATTTTAACGTTTCCTTTACATTTTCCGCACATGAACATACTCATAATTACTATAGCACATTTATAACAGCATATCATTTAGAAACATCAAGACTTATTCAGTCTTATTGCAAAAAGAAGAGTTGCTGTATTATAGAATTTCACATAAGATAATTTTTTTAGAAGGTTGACTTTGTTAAAGGCAGTTGTGAAAGTATGTTGAAAAATCAAGCAGTCTTATTTTAGCTGAAATAGAATGTCATAGGCAGTACTTAGGAGATAATATGGTATGCTTATCGACATATTATCAAAGATAATTGATGGAATTGAACACAGTGGTGGCTTACCTTTATAAAATGTCATCCATTTCTCTTCAACTCCTTCGCTTTATTGCCTACTATTGCAGATTTCCTTCGTGCTACTTTCTTCATGGTTTTCCCCGGTGTGACGTTCGGTAAAACTTGAGGATATGAAACTAATACATACTCGCGTGAGGCTCGAAAAGTTAAGTTAATTCATGGTTATGAAAAACCAGTTTTTATGCCATTGTCGACAAAAGCATTACCTACCGTTTATAAACTTTACATCATGCGTATACATGGGTTGAATAGCTTCTGGAAGCCATCCATATGGCAACAAATGATACAAGCTCAAAAATAGGACGATTTGAAAACTGATTTATGAAATTTGAGACAATTTTTTAATATACCGACCGACAACAAGCTTTGAAAACAGTAAATTTGACATTAATTACACGCTTCCTTGGCTGTATTGAACATTCTTTTACATCGTACTCTATCAATTGGCTCTTTTATTTTAAAAGATAATTAAGATTTTGAAAGAAATTTTGTCTTGATGTAACCGCAATTAATCGAATGACGCAAATGATGTAAGTGATGGTCAATTATAGAGACGGATGCTTAAAATAATATTTTATCAAGTTCATGGATGGATAATTTCAAAATCTTTTGAACCATGACTATTTTGAGATTCGTCTGAGATTCGTCATATATTATTTGAATTTGTGGCCGGATCATGAAGGAATCTATGGATTAGGGGATTTATGCGTGCAGATAAATAACTGAAAATCTGTGAATCAAAACAAAAATTTTGAACCAGTGTTGATCTGTTTTTATGAAATCCTATAAGGATTTTTACTTGTTTTTGCCAGTAATATTTACCCTCCAGAAGTGTTTCTAATAGTTTAAGGTGTATTGTATCCTATTTTTCAATATTTAATCTCATTTTTTTAATTCAAGAGTTAAACGTAGTTTAATATACGAGTATCTAGTCATTTTTTTGTGTTTTTCTCCTATGTCTGCTGTGTTGTAAGATGTGCCATTTTTGAAAATATTAAAATTGTAAATTTAGGTTAGAAGGAATCACCTTAGTGTTGTTGTTCACTTAGAATTGAGAATTGGATAAATAAACCTTTATTTTCAATATGAAAATAGTTTTGATGGCTATTTATTACAGTTCCCACGCATTATTAAAAAGGCCTGTTTTCCGGAGATGAGATTCCAAGTACTACAATTTTTAAAGTTTTACTACATGCTTCGTGTGTGTATAAAATGTCTCTATTCTCACACATTTCGGTGTTTTGGTTATTTTTTTGGTTTTTCATCATAGAGATTTTATCCAAAGACTGATTTTAATTTATTTCATTGAAAAACGTGGTAAACTATTTTAGTAAAAACATGATGTGCTATAGAATGTAGCACTCTGTCTATTGTACTGTGAGATGAGAAAGATTGAAAAACTTTGACACATTAGAATTTGAAATTCTTAATTAATTGAGGCTCTTTTATTTAGTTTATTTCGTTAAAATGTACTGTTTCAATTTGGAGAAAGTAAAAAGTGTTTCATCATACTTTCTTCTATTGTTTTCGTAAAACAATAAGTCACATATGCTGTGTTGTGATGTTAATGTCACAAAGCATTAATTATGTGAAGTTCAAATTATCGAAAAAAAACGTTTTTGAGTTTAATTATCCCATTCTGCATTCTACTTATTGTTGCACTACATATACAAGAGTGAAATTATATATCACGTCGCACATATAGGAAACCAAAGGCACGTAAATTGTTCTATTGTTATGTTATGCAATCTATATTTGTTGCAATTTTTGTGCAATTCAAAGTATCATATACATAGCGCATTTATATGAATGATGTTTTTTTAGCTACAAGTAAACATTTAACTACCTGTTAGGAGCCGTGCTTTCAAGTTCTTGCCTGTAAATTTCACGATTTTGCAATATCATTTCAACATTTATGTTTTGTTTTAAACGTGTCTTGGAAAGTTGGAAGGCTTAATTTGCGCTAAGCTTCTTTGTGAGAGGAGGTATCCGGAATTACCAGCTCAATCATTTTCCTGGTCAGTTTCGTGGAATTGCCCAGTGCTTTCCTGAAATCTCAGATTAGCCCCCCCAAAAAAAGGTTACAACAGGTCTTGAACTTTAAAGGACATTAGAGGGCTTGTTTTATTGGAGGAAAACTGTTCTATTTACGTGCCTTCTAATTAAGGAATGAGTTCCTAGCACCTGCAATCTTTTTCACTCAAAAGCAAGGTGTCGTGAGTGCTGCAAGTCTCCGAAATGGATTGGAAGTTTTTGTTTTTTCTTCTAACTATCATTTTGGGTGAGTTTTCATTTGTTTATAATTTTATCAATTTTAACGAATTTAAGATTTATTCTCTATTATTTTGCTAAAGCATTGTTTCTCAAGCAGTGTGACGCAGGGTTTGCATTAGAGAAGAAACATATTATTGAAAAAGTTCCCTTATTTTCTTTATACTAATTGTAATCTAAAGTTGTATTGGTTTTTCACCATTGTACTATCTATTTTATCCAAAGATTCATTTAAATTTATTTCATTGAAAAACGTGGAAAATGCATTGTGCTGTGATTTGAGAAAGATTGAAAAACTTTGACACATTAGAATCAAATTTTTCTGCTTTTAAAATGAAATGTTCCAGTTGAAAACATAACTTCAGAATTCAAATTAAAAATAAAATGTGGCCTATTGCCAATTTTTCTACTGCATGATGTATTTATTTGTGAATCAGACCAATTATTTCACAACTTCCGTCCTTAACTTTTAAAATGTAGTGTTTTCATAATAAACACACACTTCAGAATATTTTTTATTCTCAATTAATCCGTATAGCTATTTTATTATTATTACTATGATGATATAATTAATGTAGCTATGATATTTATATCCATTTGATTGTTCATTCATGTTTTAGAATGTTCGACCGACGGCCAAATATTACGACAAACTCGACAGGCTGACAATTCCGAATTTTCTCAGGGTATCGATGGAGATTATTTGAATTATGCCAAGTATTTGATGGTTATTGCAAACAACTACACCCTAGCACCTGATCAGCTCGCCTGCGTTGACATTGATCCAGGAAAAGTTTTTCTGATGGAATTTGAAGACAAGACGGGCATTCGGATATGCGATATCTGCCCAAAATTACCATTTACCAAATTCAAAAATTTGTTAGTGAATGTTCAGCCACTAGAAGTCCACGGCAATATACCATTTTCTGAGTGCTTTGGTGCCTGCATGGCCAGGAATGAATGCGTAGCTTACAGTTATGACCACGAAAGTGCCATTTGCTACACTTTTAATTCGACCATCGGAAAGTTTCACTCAGAATCCAATTGGACCACCGTCCTCATGAATCAGCCAACAGGAATCGTCAATCGTTGGGTTTACAGCAGGCACACAGTCATCACAAGTTCGAATGGGACAAATCCTCTACAGAATTCAACAGAAACATCGTTTTTAAACTGTCTAAGTCGCTGTCAGGCATCTAAAAAATGCAAGGCAGTATCTTACACTTTCGCATCCAAAGCTTGTTTGCAGTTTGTGAGCGTTGCCAAAGACTTTGGACATTATGTTGACTTTGAATATGGAGTTCTTGCAGCATTCGACATTGAATCAGTGAACGTCAACAAACAGAACCAATGGAGGTTTATTGAGGAAACTCGACTGGATACATCAGGTAATTGATATACAGTACTACAAAATACAAATCCTTGGTTAAAACATTGATTCTCATTTTGAAATGTACTTTATGTTTCAGATGGGAATGACACTCTTGCATCGGAACCAACAGTGCCCTCGAAGTGCACTTCTCCAGGTGATGGTCTTGGTGCATTTTATGCTATGAAATGCCTCACTGTGGAAGCACTTGGCTGTGACTCCAAAACCGGATGCCAAACTTGTTATTATCCTGAGAGGACAAACGAATACAGACGAGATTTGATAATATGTCCGGATAGCACATTTGTCAGTGGAAGAAATCAAAAAGAAAAAATGACTGCCTGTTATGAAGACTGTGTTAGCCAAAAAGAATGCATTGCCATTGATTTTGACCCCTCTCAATTAACATGCGATATTATTCGATATTCTTCCTGGCGCCCAAAAGATCTTTCTACTAACGTGCGTAGATTCAGGTTGAAATTTTCAAAGTTTCTAACCAATCTTCATCAATTTTCTGTTATTCCAAACCGTAGTTTGGAAGTAATTTCTGGGTCTAAAACGCAAATGGAAGAAATATCGATTACTGATTTAGACAAGTGTTTAGACGCCTGTATTCATCGTCCTTTTTGTACAAAGGTTGCATATTCCAAAACAAAATGCAGAATGACATCCACTTCTTCCAGAACAACTGAAGTGCAATCAACAAATGCCGACTCCATAGTTTTTATCAGACAAGCCAACCTGACATCTCCATTGCTGACATTTAAACAAATGCCTGGATGGAAACTGATAGGGAAATCCAAGGCAGTTGAACAGTACTCGTGCAATGGAAAAGATTGTTCAGATCAGTTATTGGGTTGCACCAACTCTTGTTTGACGAAATATTCCAAATGGTGTAACATAATTTGTATCGACTACGAGGCGAACAAAGTGATTTGTAATTTTTTCAATGGAACAGAAGACACCGACTTAATTCCATCTCAATCTAGTGAAGTTTTTACTAGATTTTTTCAAACTGATTTTAGTTTGGAAAAACTTCTTGTCAGGGATGAATTTGAAGAAAAAGACTTTTACAACTGTTTCACCAATAGAACATCTTCGTCGTTATCGGCTGTTGCTGGTTACGAATCCCTGTTTGACAACGGGAATACTGTTTCAAACAGCACATTTTTGGCCAGAAGAAAGCGTGGATTCTTCAGTTCGATTGGAAATTTTTTTAAGAAGGTTGTCAAAGGTGTAGTTAACGTTGTAAAAGACACTGTCAAAACTGTGGTAGATACGGCTAAAGGTGTTGTCAAAACCGTTGGAAAGGTGTTTCAAGGAGATCTTAATGGTGCAAAAGACGCGTTTCTTAAAATTCCCATTGTGAATGATGTGAAGGAAGCCGGTGAAAATATCTTTAAGGTTGGAAAATCGTTGCTTAAAGGAGATTGGGAAAGTGCTGGCGATGCTGCTTTAGGTCTGGCAACTTCAAATCTTGTTGATTTCATACCTGGCGTAGGTAGGGTATTTAAAACTGGTGGTAAAATACTCAAAGATTCCATTGGTAAAGGAGCAAAGCGTGGTGGAAAAGATGTTGATAAAAATGCAAAAGATGACATCGGTGACCAAGCTTCTAAAGACAGAATCAACAGGAACGGTGACAATGATAAACCAGATAATGAGCGACCAAATAACAACAATGACAAAGACAAAAACGAACCTGAACGTTGTAAAAGAGCCAATTCACGATCTCAACCAGGTTCATCATCATCAACATGCAATAAACAAGATCTCAAATGTTATAAACCAAATATCCAAAATGTAATGGGGATATCCATCAGGAACTGTGGCATGAGGAAGGAAGGAGGACAATGTAGTTTCTTCTGTGAACCGGGATATATGGAGGAGAATAGAGGGACAATGATGTGTAAAGGTAAACCGAGGTCCAACAAAGCTGACTGGGATCCACTACCTAAATGTGAACTGGAATTGTGTAGCCGCCGGTCTCCATTCCATACAATTCCAATTAAAGTTCCGGTTGACCTGGGGAAATTGCCGGATAGAGTTGCCTTTGTATCTTTCTACGATGAAAACAGAAGATTACCCGTTTGGTCCGTTGCTCTCCATGACGATGTTAATAAAGTAAAGGGCTTTGGGCGACAAGCTACAGCTGGTTTCACACCACATCCATGCTCCATCAGACAAGCAACATCAATCCAGTATAAGGGCTCTGGTTGGCATCAAGGACATCTAACGCCAATAAATGTTATGTTGTATCACCATAAAGCCGCCAAGGCATCCAATTTATTTATAAATATTGCACCTCAATCACCAACCATTAACACTGGGGCTTGGAAAGTTTTGGAAATGAAAGTGCAATGTTTTACTAAAAATGTGCCTGCCTTGGTCGCAACTGGCGTTTGTCGAGATTCTTTGAGCGCAACTCTGAGTCCAGGAAATTTACCTATTCCATCGTGTTTTTGGAAAATGATTTGTTATAAGGACACTTCTGGAAATAATGTGGTCGTCGGATTTATCGGTCCTAACGAAAAACTACCAAAAGGCGATAAAGATAAAAGAAGAAAAGCTAGAGAAAGTATCGCCACCCCAAAATCCCAGAAAGATGTGAAAGAATTTGTGGGTGGTGGTCACCCCTTCTACATGGGTTCAGGGACTTCTGACCCTTGGAGAATATCTGCCAAAAGCATCTTCGCTTCTATATCGACCGCAAAAATCAATTTTGAAAAATGCGCTGCAGCAACTACACTTGATCCTAAAGCAGAAAAGGAATGGAAAGATAGATTGGCTCCAAAGGTCAAGTCTGGCCGACGAAAAAGGGATACTGCTGTAAGCGGATGTTCGGCTGAAGAGGAAGCAGAATTAGCTGCGATGTATGGTTTCGACGTTTTTGACTTAGACGATGACGAAATTGACAACCTTGTCGAAACAGAAGACGATATTGATGCAACAGGAGGTGGTGGAAAGTTCGCTGGTGCCAGCTGTGGCAAGCGGCTCATTGGCTACTACCCTTCTTGGGGCGACAAGGAAATCACTTACCAGCAAGCCAGCAGACTGACCCACATCGTATATGCATTTTTTGAAACTAAATCCGACGGTACTATTCTGTTAGGTAGTGCAGATCCAACTCATAGTCCCGATCCAGGAAGTGATGCTGACAAAGCCAAAAAACGTCTAGCTAAACTAATGAAGATTGCCCAAGTGTCCTCCAATCTTCAAGTGATGTTTGCTGTCGGAGGATGGGAGAACTCCCAGTATTTCAGCAGTATTGCTGCCAACCCTAACAGTCGCATGAATTTCATTGCTAGCACCATAAGGACTATTGAAGAACATGACTTTGATGGAATCGACGTTGATTGGGAGTATCCCGTGACTGGAGGTGCGCAAGAAGGAGTTCCAAACGATAAAGAAAATTACGTTCAATTGATGAAGGAACTTAGACAAGCTCTCGACCAGCATCAAAGACAAATCGGACGCCAAAATCCATTTTTAATTTCATTCGCAGGAGCTGCTGGCCAATGGACACTTGATCCTGGCTTTGATCTTCCTGGTTTGCTGAAATATGCCAATTGGGTGAATGTGATGACTTACGATTACTTCGGTGCTTGGGGCAGCAAATGGGGTGCCTACACTGGGCCTCCCGCTCCATTACATTTTGCTATGCCTCCTCGATTTTCTGGAAAAACAAACGTTGACTGGACAGTGAAATATTACGTATGTCAGTCTAAAGAACCGCACAAAATAAATATGGGAGTCCCGTTCTACGGTAGATTCTGGAGGAATGTCGGTGCTCCTGTTGATGCCTCAGATAATATGTGGAGAACGGCGGAACAGGTTGGAGGAAAATTCGACGGAGGATATGAACCCTGGAGAAAACTGAAGGAAGGCTGGCTCAAGGATCCTTCCTTCCAGAAATCCTTCCACGATAAGGCAAAAGCTCCCTATGCTTTCAACGCTGCCCAGCGGATTTTCTTGGGCTACGAAGATCCGCAATCTCTAAAATTTAAGGTGGATTATGCAGCAGATCATAATTTAGGCGGATTAATGATTTGGGCAATTGATCAAGACGATGACCAAAACACCATGTTAAACACACTAGTCGATGCTCCTCTCTGCAAGAACACTGATCCAAAATCTATTTTGTATAAATGCTCTCCAATCAAAGACAAACGTTGGTGGACATCGGAAGATGGTGACGATGTGGCTGGACTTTGTGGTCGTTCGGCCCCCTTGTACAAGGGCTATTATCCCGTTTGTGACCCTGACGATCCTGGTTATAGTTGTTGTGGTGCTTTTGGGTTTTGCGGAACTGGGGACGATTACTGCAAGTGTCCCACCTGCATCGATTTTAGGAACTTTCCAGAGCGCATTTTGGAGGAACCCGTTAGGCCTTCCGTGGATGTTCAGTGGTATTTAATGAATGCCGAAGATGGTAAAAGAGGAAGATGTGGACGGGATATACCAAAGATCAACAACGAGTTCCCCATTTGCAACCCAGATGATAACAATGCCCATTGCTGCTCTAATGGTGGATATTGCGGAAACAAGCCGGAACATTGTAAATGCAGTGGTTGCATTGACTTTAAAGTTAGAAAAGACTATCGGTATGGCCCTAGAAAATGGTGGATCGTTGCTGATGGACAAGACAAGGCTGGAAAATGTGGCCCCAAGGCGCCTCTAATTAATGGGGCGCAAGCAGAATGTAATCCTGATGATCCAGGTTTTCATTGTTGCAGTCCAGGAGGATTTTGTGGGAGCACTCCCGAGTATTGTACCTGTGATGGGTGCGTAGATTTTAAGAAAAAGTAGTAATTTGTTTGGCAAAAACTTGGCCACTACCCTAAATTACTGCATTTACGTGTGGATTTTCAGAAAAGTTAATCACTGCGATAGCTTGATTTGTTTTAAGTTTTTTTATCTGGATCGTTTAAAATGATATTCTTTTAGCTGATAAACTCATTTTAATTGGGTGGCTAATCTTATTGCCTCTGGTATCGTGATGCTTGATTGTATATCAAAGACAGGTTTTATTGGAGATAATTTGAGAAAAGGGAAATGCATTTATAATGGACTAAATTGTATACATTTGTTTAAATAAAATCATTTGCATTTTTAAAATTGCATTAATTGCATGTGCTGATCAGCTCTAATTGTTTAGTTTGTTATCTTCAGATGTTTACAAAAGTAAGCGATTTGTAAAATTGTCTAACTTTCGAGATAGTTTTAACCCAATTGTGTGTATAGTGTTAAATAAGATTTTATGCTACAACTTTTTACACATGCATTGTCATACACAACAGTTGTAACATATGAATTATTTCAATCTATATTGTCATGAATTGTTTAACAAACTGTATGTTTTGCGAATTATTTTGCCATGTTTATTGATTACACAAATGTTAATTCCAGTTTTCAACCTAATTGTTTATTATTTGAAAAAAATCTGTACTTTAAAATATCCTATAGGTTGAACACACTTCCTAATTTTGATGGATTATCTTGAATTACCGGTTTGGTTCATAGTTATTTTTGTCCAGAGATTTCGTGATATAAGATTTCAAAGGTTTACAGCAACTTTTTTTTGTTTTGTAAAATCATTGAATTCAAGATCGCATATTTAATTTTTCTTTCTGATGGTATGATCATGTTTACTAAATTATGACAATTATGGCAGGATAAATTCTAATCAATATTTACCATTATCCATTGTACGTTTTGCGACTTGTTCACTACAATACAAAGTTTGGTAACCTCAACATGTGTGAAATGGGTATAAAGATTTCAGTTTTTCTAGACAATGTTAAATATCCAAAATGATAGATCCTGCGCTAATTGCTAGAAATGATGATGATATGACTTTCCGCTATTTATCACTAGAGTACTATTTGCTATACTTTTAACACTATACAATTGGAAAATTTCGTTCAGAATGTATTGTTAATGAATCGCCACATGTTGTCATCTCGATTTCAACACGTGGCGATTCATTTAAAAAACACAATTGACAATTGATATATCAGGTAAATATTGAACACATGTTGGTGAGTGTCAGTTGCATGGTTGAGGGAAAACCCCACATTTGCATCATTGCGGCGAAATATTTTTGCGAGGTTTTTGGGTTTGGTTTCCTCTCTCAATAGCATATGAAAAAAAACTTCATTCTTAAATTTCCATCTACCCTCCCTGACAAATGTTTGGAAATTTCCAAATTTGTGCAGCTTGAGTCCTCAAAATTGACAAATTACTCAAC
>JAQGBW010003145.1:0-17193 GCA_034698625.1 Julus scanicus
ATTTTACACATTTAGGTGTGCGCAACTTTTTTACACATTTGGTGTGCATTTTTGCACATTTTGAGTTTTCAGTGTAGTTGATTACCAGTATTGGGCTTGCACCCTTGAATTATAAACTACGGTATTTTATTATTGGATATGAATGTCGGAATCAGACGGATAAGACAAATGTATACACTGCCATGAGATACAAATTCTCTTCAGTATATTAACTAATATAAAAATGTTTAAAATTTAAATATGTTTCCTATTGAATCAACTTTCGAGACTACTGATAAAAGATTCATAAACTTGCAACATGTTTACTTGCAAACAGATTGTGAAATTTCAGTTTGAATCAGGTTTTTAAAATAACTGGAGATATATATATATATAAGATGAAAGCTTGAAACAATAAACCAATATGGAAATTAATTTCTACTAAATCCAGTGTTTTTTTATGGGATATATATAGGGTACATGGCTGTATTACTTGCAAATAGATTGTGAAATTTCAGTTTGAATTTTAAATGAAGCAGTTTTTTAAAATAACAGGAGATATAAAATGAAAGCTTGAAACAATAAACCAATATGGAAATTAATTTCCACTGAATCCATTGTTTTTTATGGGAAATATGTAGGGTACATGGTTGTATCAACTAAAGTAAAACCACTATTTTCTTTAGTATTTTATTTAGTATAACAAGAGTAGTATGTAATTCGAAAGGACGACACTCTACGCGCTTTAATCTCGACATTTTCTCAACTTCAACTTGATGGCGACGCTCTTTCTACTCTCAATAACGCTAAGACATTCTTGTATTCTACCGTTCTAACTCTACTTCTGCTTTTAAAGGTTAAATAAAGTGTGCACATAGTTTTCGAGTGCAATTTGTACGGTTGCTAGTCGATCCACTTGTCTTTAATTTAAGGAATACGCTCTCGCCTGTCTGTTGATGGCTCAGATTATGCCAAGGGACTCTTGGCAGCATACAACTCCTTCAAAGTCTGGATTAGATGCACCAAGATGAATTATAATAACAATGTGAAGCGCAGAATACAATTAGCGACAGCTGCCACGAATTGATGCATTGTGATATCATCGTAAAGGAGGCAAAAAAATGGAATTGTAAACACCCTTGGGTCTTGGTTTACTTTAGGGCGAAAGGTTATCCACCACTCATTTATTAAGTTTAATGCACTTAAGGAGCTCAGATTTACGAATACTGAAATAAAAAATATAAAAAATAACATGACACATATATAATTGCTTTTTTTTTGCCTTTGGAACCTCAGACCGGGCATGTTAAAAAGATCTAGCTGCCAGTCTTGCGAATTATGCTATTGTATAATGGGTTCCACTAAACGAACCAAAAAAGTGGTTAGTTTTCATCTTAAGAGCAAATGCGTGTAGCAAATTGCGTTATTGTTATACACGCGGTGTTAATAATGAAAAATATACAATGCTTGAAGATGTGTGCGTCGAAATACATCTTGAATATAATTAGGAGGAATTATGCTCTGTTGTTGATATCAACCGTATATAACCGAAAGCGTCTACTTAATTCACCAGAGTGCCATTTTGAAGAAGGCTTTGTTTGGGAAAACTAGTGCACTCTTTAGGCCTAGTGTGGCAGCTGAAAGTTGGCAAAACCATTAAGGATAACTGTTATTTACTCTTGAATCTCAATAATATGTAATGTTGCCTCTTAAGATTTCTAAAAACACGCTAGAAATGTATGTTGTAAAAAGGTGCATGACGTGTAATTTAAAATATATTTGTAAAATAATTAATAGGCTAGCTGCTCTAGACAATAAGGGTTATAGCCCACAAAGTCTGAGCTTTAATTTCTGAAAATAAATATATATAGAGCCTTCTTTTTGCATACGATTATATAATGGAATAGCCTTCTTGGCGAAAGTCCAGATTTAGTAAAAATTAAATCTAACAATGATGTCCAAGTCGTTACTGTTCCCTCCTCCTCCAAGCATTTTTTGCTGACTGTAGGGTACTGAGTGGAGTTGAATTGAATATAACTAGGTTAATATAATGAAATTCCTCTAGTATTTCATTCGAAAAAGTGCATTTCTGCTATACGTGAGAGAATCCTGCTGATTTCCTTTTTAATGCCTCGTAAGTATTCAATCTGTGCGCATTCAAAGAAGCTAACGTGGTTTTATTTATAATCAAGTTGAGATGTACATGTATGTGATTCTATTTCGTTGAGCCACCCGCATAAATCTTTTTCTCGAGGGTTAACAAAGATCAAATAAATTAGCTGGCAAGCCGGCATCGATAATGTAAATAAAATTAATTATTCGCCATGTTTCATCCAATTCATAATGAGACGCAGCCCTCTGCTTTCATTTGCCATCCACATGTTTTATCGATTCTCTTTTCACGGGGATCGTTAATCCGCCGTTAACTATGTACGTCTGAATTGAATTAATTTCTTTGGCAGTAATTTCGTCTTTCTGTGGGGTCCAAACACCGTATCCAGAAAGCGTCAATGTCGGTTTTACAGCCCTGAAATACAACTACCTTTGGTGCGTTTTGCCTGCTTCAGTGTCTTTTAATGAGATTTCGCCCTGTTATTGCTTTAAAATTGTTTCGTCAAAGTATCTTCTAGATAGGGTTGTTTAATCCTTTTTATTGCTCGCTGGATGTTGCACTTTGTTTGCCTCTTTCCCTCCTTTGCCCTTCCACTTTCGCGTACATATGACAGAATAAGAGATAAGCTTTGCTCGCTAACTTTTCAAAATTTAATCAGACTTCATTAAGAAATGGGCTTCTCTGGCGCTTTCTTCTATTATACCAGCTTCCCCATCACCTTGCTCGCTCTTTCGGATCTTCCAAATGGGCATCCAAGCTGTGCCTCTCTTGCTTTTCCATGTTTAGTCTATATGCTGATTTTTCTCTAATAAATTACTGTATCCTCATTGGATCTTTCAGCACTTTCATATATTTTTAATGGGGATATGCACACCCGAGAAATTCATTATCCACCAAGTTCACGCTAAGGGTGATGAAGGTTGTCTAGAAAAAAAGGACCTCTCGGTATGACATGTGGCAAATCCTCAATTACAACACGATGAAAATTATCGCTGTGTATTATATCTTTCAAATTATTGGAATAAATGAAGGGGAAATAAATGTAATTCCTAGTTTCCACAGAATAACATAGAAATCATCTGAAACTGAAAAAAGTTAGCTTTGGAATGCTTCTTAAAGGCTGATTTTTTATTTTTATTTATCATTACCACTGCACGAAACTATTTTCAAAAGCTTTATGCCACAGTCTTTTTAGTCAAACATTAGCGGAATTACAGTACACAATAATAGTAAGCCAAGAAGAAATTTTAAAATGATCTAGTTAACTATTGAATTGTGTACATTAATTTAGTCACATTTATGTCAAAGTTTATAAATTAATAATGGTGCTAAGAATGTTTATTTTTCTTTTACTGAAGAAGTTTTTACTGTTATATTTACAAAATCGGTGTTAAAAATAGTGTCCCTGAACAGTTTTGACATGATTGAATAACAAAAGAACGATCCACAATTATAGTTAACCCCTATAGATTTTCTTCTCGTTTTACAAATGCATTGGTGGGTTACCTAAAGTAAAAAACTTATCTTTTAAGCTTGATCGATATGTTCAGTAAAAATATAGTATTCTATGTGGTGCCTTATAGTTTTTTTTCTTCCATTTTTTGTTCTCATTTATTGAAAAATGGTACATCTTATCTCCTGCAAGTTTGCCTTTTTAACTGCCTATTCAAGTCACTGAGCAAGATGGCAAATCCATGTTTGACTCGTATTGAATGTATGGATAAAATACCGAGAAAGTAGAGAAAAAACGCGTTAAATATGGAGCTGGCGGAAGAAATCCAATCTGCATAATTCCGAATTGGATGATTGGGGATAGGCCTGTTGGTTGAAACGGACGTCCCATAGTGAGTTATAGTTTTTGCTTATGGATTTCTGTATTTTCCGATCCATGAATTTCCCAATTGACGCTCAGGTCACGGCTCTGTAAGTCAACATGAATGATGGATCTTCTATACCTTTTGTCTTTATATGAATCCCTTCTGGAGGCAAACTCCATTTCAAAATGAATTCTCTCAAGTATAAAAATGCCACCAATGGGAGCTCGTCGAACCCCTATCCATATTTTTTTTGTTATATTTTTTAGGACTGCGTCTATGAATCTATATAGTTTAGCACAACACAAATGTAGCCCTATAGGTGTCTCACAAAGCTCCTTTGATATAGCTGATTATTTTCTATGAAATAATCAATGGCTTCTGGGGGTTTCCTGTTCTAGCGCATGATGAAACTGTTGCCACGTTGAATAATATTGGTTTTCAGACATTGTTGCCAGAGTTAAAATTTTTGAATGATTTCTGTACAAAATATCAAAGTGCGGAAGGAAATTTGATATTATATTGAAGCTATATAAAATGCTCAGTTTATTATAGTCATGAATATTAATTTACGAAGCTGTGATATGAATAACTACATAAAATCAATTTTTTATTGAAGCGATATTGGTATTTTGTTGAATTCATATTTTTATCAACAGCAGTATATTATATACGTAATTTCAATGGTCAACAGTAAGGTCATCAGAATTTCATTTTCGTAGAAAAAACAAAACAAAGTCGCTCTATTTTTATTTTTGGTGTACAAAACCATTGGCGATATGATTTTTTGTCTTTTATTTGCTTTTAGCTTCAACTTTATAAGTTTTGCGTCTGGAATACTTTATTTTTGTTTCGATAAACGTTTTATTCAATATCCAACTATCCTTCTGGATTAGCTTCATGTTATAAGAAATTACTGTAGATTACCAATTCTTGTTAATACTATCAACTACACATGGTCATTAGTTACAGCTAAAGATATCCTTAAATATATTTCTACGATTTTCTTAGTAAACCTTGATGAACGATACATAATATTACCATTTAAACCAGTTTAAGCCTATTTTTATTGATAATTTTGTTGCTATCAGAAAAAATGCCCATGATTGCTTTCACATACTTTGTAGCTTGACATAACTTTTCGATTTCTGTTTTTGCAAGCCAGTTTATCAATGTCAAGACACAGGAACTTAATTTTCAATACTGTTTTTGCCATTATTTCCAACGGTTCATTTGTCTTATTGATGGAAAACGGGCATTTTTTTGTTTTGTTCTCCAAAATGTTATATTTCTTCTATATTTGAAGTAATCGACCTTCAGAACGCTTATAAAAACAACATCATTGGATAGAAGGAAATTACTGTATTGAAACAAGTTGGTAATCATTTTTTACACTGACTTTTTTGGAATATCGGAATTTGTGTACATCCTTCTTGTGCATCCGGTTGGCATGCAATCCTTAAGCAAAGTGCATGAATACATTCATGTATTGCTGTTGGAAGGCTAGAATTTATTATGTCTGGAAGAATATTTATTATGTAATGTTTCCTATCGTGCACTATGTAAAATAACTGCCCTTGCAGTGATTTGTTTTTTGTATTTATTGCGATAAGAAAGTAATGTAAATACATATTTTCATGCCATTACATTTTCTGCATGAAATAAGAAATTCGTTTGTATGCTTAAGTTTTAATTCTCTAAACAAGCAAAAGCTTACTCGGATTTTAAGTGATTATTATATCAGAGAAACTTTCTTTTGTCTGTAAAGGTGTTATAATAATTATTCTGAATATTATACATCTAAATGTGGCTTAAATCAATTTTATTTGGGATTGTTTTGATCATCAACAATTTCTCTAGCAATCAATACAAACCATGCAATGGTTCGGTTAATGCCCTTAAAAGATGCATTCATACCATGAAAGCGCATTACTGTTAATCCTTTAAACGAGTCTTTGATATTTTATGACTAATGAAAATTATGGTTTCTGGCAAAGCGTCCACAAGGGCTATCCAATATTTCACATCAATTATTTATTCAATAATATCCCATTCAAGAATAAGTTAAATGTTTTTTTAATTGGCAAGAATGTGTACTAATTCTTGTAGTATTGTCGGATTAAATACTCGAAAACAGCCTAGGTTATCGAATCGTATGGTACATTATGCATAACAAATTCCTTACTTATGAATGCATGTCCTGGAAGAACATTGATCGAAAACATAAAGTTAAATGCATCTAAATTTCAATTTGTAATTTGATCATTGTTAACCAAAAACGCAAATGATATCAAATTGCAATGAGTTGTTGGAAAGGGCTTCTAGAGCATAGGGTAAAATATCTTGTACATGCTATCTCACATTGTTAGCAAATCAGCATTTTGATTGGAGAATTTTCTTTTTGTTGTTTTATATTACTAAACAGTTCATGTCATCGTTAGGGTTTTACTGTCAGTGTTTTGATCTGAGGGGCAGTGCTACTAAAGTTGATGAACCTGGTTGCAAATCTGCTGTAAGCCCAAATTGAAAGCCCAATTGACGTGACTTTCTTGGCTGAAGAAGGACATCAGTAGGGTCATGACATATAGCTTTGTTACCAGTGACCTTCTGTCGTGAAGCTTTATCCATATATGTCTAGTTGTCAGTTTTTTATAAAAGGACAACTGCCAGCACTTTAGCATTTTGTGGTGGTGTTCAAGAATCTATTCACCATAATCTGTTCCTTGAAGGGGATCGATGATTAAGTAAATGTATGTAACAACAGTGAGCATACAAATGTGTGAAGGTGTTTAGAAATCATCATTTTAAATTTATAAAAAGTTAATTATTTTTAAAACAATGGGATTATTTCCCATTAACGCGCCATTAATGCGTGTATTATCTTCTTGTTTCCTTCTTCACTCGTCTCAAGAGAATATAAAAAGTTAATTACATGCAAATTGAATTTCACATTGCATATTAACAATTACTTTTGCACATGATTGCATATGAAAGTGTTTTAAATTAAATCCTAATTCATTGCATGCAGGATATATGATTTTCAATTTGAATATTTATGCCTTTTCCAAACACAGACATGAATACAAGTCAAAATTATGAGAATTTGTATTTTAATAACAAAAAATTGATTTCATATACTCAAGAAATTCTTGTATTGTAGTATTTTAGTTAAATGTTTTCCAATTACAATACAATCTTTATAAGATATGAACTTTTTTTTTGTTATAATAATGGTACCAGTGCCAAATACCATGTACGTTTGGAATCTATGCTACAATTCTTATTATTAACATGCGTTTTTACTCTCCAACATGTCAACCTCTGCAATTCCTGGGTGTAGTTTTTATCACAGTGGTTATATATTTGCAATCACCCTTTAATTACAACAAACAATGTTTTGCTACTAATGTATTGCTGAAAGTAGAACATGTAGGATATTTTCTTTTCTGTACATGTCAGTCATTTTTATTACATTCTTTAAAAACTTTGAATATGATATTCATCAACATTCAATTTTCGCAAGCAGTTTTGATGCAACTCAGTCATTTTAACCTTCAGATTTTCCGCATCTTAGAAATTAGAGTTCGTGCTTGTTTCGCTTGAGTAGCCTTCAACGAAGCTTTAATACATTGGCAGCTGAATACAATCGAGCTGAAAACGTCCAAATAATTACAAACTTTAGTATCTCGGTGAATGGGCAGGAAACTTGGCTCGACAGCTTGCTTTTCATCAATTACAAATTTTTTAAAACTTGTATAGGAGAGAGAAAAAAAGAAGAAAAAAAGAGAGGCGGCTGAGAAATAATTGATTACTTTTCATCCTATGTTTGTATCCATAAGCAGCGAGCTTGGTTCTTGGTTTGAAAATGGTGTTCCAATCCTGGCTTAATTCACTGTCTTCTTCAAGGGTTTTTCTGGCAAACTGATGGAGGTTTCATAGGAAAAATATAGCTTCCCGTTGCGTTTCTATTAGCGATGTAATTACCGGCGTTGGACGATCCTCTCCTCTTGCCTCGACAAACCAATAGTGATTTCTTCATTACTACTCGCAACTTAGTGAAGCGTGGATTGGCGAGCCTAACATTGAATTGGTGCTGATCCGAATCGACACTGCACTTTTGATTTCATCCTGAAAACCGATCCGGTCATTTCCTGTATACTATCCTAGATGCTGCATGCCCTTTTCTTCTAGTTTCTTCTTTTACTTCATCTTCTTGCTCCTCCCAGCAGCTGCCTATTAGATTTTGTAGATTTGGGAAGCCTGGATTCATCAACCATGTATTGGATCTCAGCCATCTTAATTTATAAACCATTGCCAAACTCGATTTGCTCGGGTTTCTTGGGGTTTTTCTCTCTTGATCGCTTTGGAAAATGGAGATATGGTCGTGTGCCAAATAGAAATATCACAGTAAAGACAGGAACTGTTGAACGAGCCATTGAAATGAAACCACAACAAAATTGCGATGAAAGCAAAAAAAAGCGTTTTATTCGTTATGCCACGTCCAACAAGAAAGGGCCACTGAAAGGGCACAAGCAATGTTTTAAAGCTGCAGTTTACATCGACGCAAGGAATGCTAAGCTATAAAAGAAAAAAATTCTGGCTAGCTTGCATGCAAAGCAGTTTTATCCACTATAAAGAAATATATTTTGAAATTGGATTTGGAGATTATGTTTTTATAAACATTGACTAGACTAGGAATGTCATGGATATACTTCCGAATGACAGCGTTTGTACATTCCAGAATGTATATTGATTTTGTACCGTCTGTGTAAATCTTTAGATTGCGATTAATCTTGAAGATCCTTTAGAGATTGTTTACCACATTTCACTATCTGATATGGTTTGCAACAATTATGACGTCAAAACCCCATCAATGGATCCATTCACAATTTTTTTTATCATTTCTTCTTGTCCTGCTTTCCATCTATTCATGTTTTGTAAATTATTGCCTATAGCTTAGCTGATTTTTAAGCATTTGTCCTATGTTTTCTGCGAACATTACAAGTCGCCCTACATTTGTGATGCTTTTTTGTTATTGTATTCAGCTGTTGAGAGAAAAATATGCCCAACATTTTGGATGATCAACTTGAAAATTGAAAATCGCGTACTGAAAGTTCTAGAGCATATCATATCCATTAGCTCTATTTCTGAGAATTATCTAAGTGGCTGAACATATCCCCAAGCTCCATCCTGTACTTATCATTGTTATACTTGGACATAAAAACGTGGACAAAAAAGGCTTTTGTGTTGAAAAATTTCGAGAGCTGCGAATTGTCCCCTTCTCACTCAAGCGATTACATTACAATATGGCACCGCATTTCTGCACTATTGAGAAATCGTGTTTCAGTTTTCCATTGACCTCTCTTGAAACAAATTCAATGTTGAAGACTGATGGACTCGAGTTTTCAGATGGAAGTACGTCTATATCTGTTTTTATTAGTATAGACAGATTTTATCTCTATTTCCAAACAGCAATATGGCCAAGAGATGTTTTTCCAACAAATTCGTTGTATTGTAAAATTTTCTATGCTTTTTGTTCATGGTCCATGTAGGGCACTTTAAAAAAGGAACTGCATAGTCTATATGGGAATGAAATGCAATTGGAATTATCGATTGATACAAAAGTTTTTGAATAGCAGTTACAGCAGAGTAGAAAAAGAGGATAACGTTTTCGCATCTCTTCCTAGATGCAATGCAACTGCCATTGCTTCTGCTGAAGATGTAATGCCTCTTTTTTCGTCTTATTTTTCCCAAAGTCGTTTTATTGAAGAAAAATCCGTTTTGCTGTGCCAAATTGCAGTAAACTTTTCTAGTAAACAAGCATTACACAGTATGTGTAAACACATCCATAGGATGATAAACTTGGCGTTGGAACCAACCTTTTGAGCCATTGTTAAAAAAATATCGAGATGCTCGTTAAACTAAACGTCTTTGCTGTTGGACTACTTTTAGGCCAAGTAACGGTTTGCCTCTATTTCATTCAAAATGCCAATTGAAAGTAAGCCATACACTAGAATTGGGTATAAACAATAAATATATGTTTTCAAAATTTATTATTTCTGATGTTTCGTTCTACTGTTGCTCAAGGCTATTGTCAAATCCACTAGGAGGATAAAAAAGACCAGTTAAACTGCAGGAACTTGCTGCAATTTATCGTGCACAATTATCCAACTGACGCCATTATACTTGTGCTGTCCTGTATTTTACCGAAATTGATATTTTCTTAAAAGAAAGTATTGAAAATTACCTTTCATTGTACCGAAACTACAGTATGTTCATTTGCTAATACTGTACATAACATCCATTGTTTTAAAGATTGTATCATTTTTTTCTGTGGAGTTCATTTAATAATAATCTTACATTACTTTCAATTTTTTGTTGTTTAATTATGTCTGTTTTAGTCTTATGTGGCAGCATAGTTTTTTAAAAATCATTGAAAAACTTGCTCCAGCTGTTAATTCATATTTTCGTTTTCTCTACGTTAAATTCATGAAGAAGAATTAGTGAACAAGAAGAGATAGTAGACTTTGAAAGCAATTTGCTAAAGGAAACACCTTTTCTTTTACTTGTCCCTTAAATGGTCTTATGAACAATGGAGGTGCTATCGTAATCGACACACATTAAAAAATGAAACAAAGGGCTACGGTGTTTGCTGTCATATTTATTTGACAGTTATTACAATATACATCATCATTATTGTGTAAGAAACACAATGAAATCTCAATGTACTGTAAACGAATTGATCGTTCTATTCTATTTATGGGTATGAACACTTATTAATGATACACGAAAGTTGGATATTTTTAGATAAAAACTTTTCTATAAACAAGTCTTCTGTTGGAATAATTTTTCGTAGCTATGGTGTTTATACAGTATACTATTGTCAGGCTTTTCGTATTTCATAATAATAAATTCAAATGTAATTCAGTAGCTACCAATGTATTTCAGACTTGGTATTGTGTATTTCATGCATGGGTAAAACACAAAGGCGCTTACATGTTTTATGCCTTGAAACTTTCATTCGCGATTTCGTATGCATTAAAAATTCATTTTACTAGTAAAATGTCATGATGGATAAATCAATACTTTTCAATTTCAAGTGTTTTACACAAAATAAAGGAAAAGAAAACATTGAACATCGATCTTGATGATTTTTAATCGATATTTTCTCACTGGGTGTCAGTTTGTTTGAATTCGCTTAAATGCACGTTCATTACATTTAGCAAATTAAGCATTATACGTGCTTGATAGAGGGTGCTCCACTGAAAACGTTTTAGATCAACTAATGGAATCCGTACGTGATGTGAAAAAAATCTTGATTTTAATTGCTTTCTTAATGGCAAAGGGGTTTCAACTATTATTGCACTGATCTGATTTTTCTGTAACTTGCTTACGTGAAGCAAATATTTAATGAAAAGCACACTAGTTATGGGAAGAATACTTGTTTCATCTGAAGTTGGCCTGTAGCATTTTTTTGCTCTCTTGTTTGATTAAGTTGTTAAAATGACCGTAGCTCGTTAATTATCTTGATTAGATATTTGAACAAAAAGAAACAAAATAACTTCTTACTTTTCGAATAGGTTGTGTTTATAAAAAATTCTCTTGATTGTTTGGAAACAATCTAATAAGTAATTATAAGCTTCTGGTCTAAGAAGTGTTTGTGGGCTTATACACGAATACGTACATCACATTAAAAAAATGTTTAGAACACGAATAATAGTTTTAATTGCATGAATCCAAAACCTAATTCTCTTGCATGTGTATTCATTTAAAAAAAAAAACGTTTTTGCTCAGTGAACTTGAATGTGTTTAAGCTGATGTTCATATGGCCCTATGCACTTACCCTTTTAATCCAACACGCTAGACTGTTATGCATCCCAGGCACGTATTTTGCATCACAAGTTGCCTCCGGCCTATGGGAATATCAGCCAATTCGTAATAATTTTATTTCGTTATATAACGCTTATTATCGGCCATATAATGCTCGTATGTGATCCTCAAGATTTCAGCGCATGCGTTTGATGTTTACGGGCTGATTTTCTGTTAATTTACAGTAATTCGTATGCACTAGGAACATTCGTATTAGGAATTAGGCATTACAAACAAAATAAAATTCATGGAAAGATAGGATAGGCCGAGCACATTTTCTGGAATCTTATCGTAAGGTATTAAGCACTTTGTTGGAAAATCGGAAATAATTTCCACGCATCTTAAATTGCGTTAAAAAAGTTGCCCAAAGCCCAACCATGTGAGACGAAATTTTGCATGTTTCCTTGCGTTATCAAAGCTTAGGGAAAACAGTAGGACGAAAACCGTTCACTGAACAATAATGAATTTTAAACGAGTGAGGAACAACTTTTGTCTACTAATTATCTAATAACGAATAGTATTAAAGTCAACGACCACGTCTTCCTTAATCTATATAAGCTTTCTCCGTGCAATTTCATATTTTTTTCCCCGTTCTATATCGAATAGGCCTTAACCGCTTTATTTTGCCATTAAATGGGCTCCATGTTAGAAATCCTGATACATTTTACAAAAGCCTACAACGCTATAGGAGCTAATTCCAACCAACCAGTGTTATTAGCTTAATCCTTCGAAGGCTTACTTTACCTTAACAGTATGCCCGTGTCTTAATTTAACTTTTTATTTTGTGGTTTTTATATTTCCTTCTTTTCAAGAAACCTTTTGGATTTTATCCCCTGCAAATGGAGATTGAATTTGAATTCTGAAATCCGCTAGCTGTAGTTTATTGTTATTCATTGTCTGTTATAGGATTCATTGAGACGCCTTTAAATGTATCCGTTAACAGTTTTGAAAAAAAACAATGAATTTGGAAGCCTGAATTATACGGGTTTATTTTTTATGGTAGATCAGATAATGGAAATTGAAGGGTGTAAGAAAAACTATAAGACGATAAGCTCACTCGTATTGCACGATTTTATCTTCCTATTATTTTTTGATATACCTAAAGGTATAATTTTCTGAGGACGGGATGGCTTTATATGATAATGCTAAATGTGAAGCTTAAATAATGCGGGAAATATGGAACAAAAATAAAATATAAAGTTTTCACTGTCATTGTTTTATGCACTATTGCCAGAGTTATAGTTTCTCTTATTTGCATTAATAAATTGCATCATGAACTCAATTTCATCCAGATATTTTGATGTGTAAATAAGAATTTCAACACTGATATTCTATACAGCATTTTTTTAGTATTTCTTTAATGGACTAAAATCATTCTGTATTAGTTTGCTAAGATTTTTCTAAAATTCTAATTCCACAGTCATCATGTATGCTTCAATATCACACATCTTCAAATAAACTATACAAGTAATTGGCTAATACATCATTTATATATATATATATAAATGTTAGTGGAATGTTAGTGTTTGTCTTATCATATCCAACAATTGTAATTGTAATTGCTCACAAGTTAAAGTTAAATGATTTTTACTAATATTCATAAGCAATTATTTTTTATTGAATTACAAATGTCGTGAAAGTCGGGAAATGTGCTTGGATTTGTATCACCTCGAAAAGTGATAAAGAATAATGAATAGTTATGGTTGAAAAGTGTATTAAAAGCCACTCGTTGGAGGAATTCTTGAAAATTTAAAGCATGAGCATTGAATTCCTTGAAATATGCTTGCACTTTTTTCCAGCAAGCTTAGTGGCAAGTAACAACAGTAAAATGCTTTAAAATGTTTAGTTTAAAATCTGCATTAAGTTTACCTCCAAAAAAAAATAAACATAAGACAGTCTCATCACGTATGTAATTTGATGTTAACTAGTTAATTTAAAAACATATTTGGAGTCGAGCAGGAGTAATTTGAGTGTCCTACATCCATAAGAAAGGATATGGATGCCTTGAAAATAAAAATGGGCGTTCATGACAGATCCTTGTAGTTGAGTGGTTTTCATTTTCCCTTAGTTAATTGGTTGTTCAATAGTCGGTGGTAAACTTGAATCCACTTGCACAACACCTTGTACCGTTTGGCCACAAAATGGTAGCATCATCCACGCTGCTACTACAAGCTTAGGCATCTCCGAGAAGATTGCTACGACTGGGTTGAGAGATGTGCGCATTGAAGTGCAGAACACGATTACAGGAAGCTGAGCTTTATTATTATGTCTTTTTGCTATTGCCAGTAAAACGATACATAAAAATGTTTGTAGGCCAGCTTTAGTCTGAAGAGAAAACCAACTCGGAAAAGCAGGCAGCCGTGCAAACCCAATGTCAGTATTTGCGCATAAAGTCGAACTGCTACGCAGCAGGGCTACCCTTCTGCCTTAATTCACCTTTTGCTATACGTCCCCCTCGTCTCAAATGAAGAGGACAGTATCTGCTACCGTGTTAATTTAGGTTTCACTTAGTGACATTTTACTTAATTAAAACGCGAATGACTGTCCTTTTGGGAATTATTTCCAGCTCTGCACTGGATTAGTTTTGCTGTGGGAAATTTTCAAGGCGATAACGATTTATGTCGGTTAGGTGATAACTGACTAACGTATGTAAAAGTTAAGCGTAAAATTGTAAAATGGATTTGCTAACGTTAAAGATTGATTGAATGTAGTGCTTCTAAAACAATCTTTAACCGAAAAAGCACTCACTAAAGCAGTGGCGTATTGAGAAGACCTGCAAGTGCATGGTGTTGTGAATTATTAATAAGCATTTGTAAGTGTAGGTTGTAAATCAATATTAATAGGGGTTCTTTCCCCGAATTTTAGTTTAAATCTTCAGTATGTCGGGCTTAAAAGTCAATAAGAATGCTTTAAAACTAATGTTTGATTTATTTGGTTCTAGAGTGTGCGACAGAAGTTGTTTTCAATTTCAAATTGAACACAAAATAACACTAAACACTAGCATGTATCAACTTGAACACTAAACCACACTAAAACTAAACATATTACCTGACACTAAATATGCATATACTATGTATACTCGAATGTTGATGAATTACATGCAATATAGAGAAACAATGTGTCAAAACTTAACTTGGCTAAAATATCTTTATTATGTTTGCAATTGATAGCATGACTGATTAGAGAGTTAACTTTAAAGTTTTATAAAATAGTAGAATAAATTGAAATATTTACCTCGGTCATACAGTGTACGGTTGACCTGAAAAATAAGCATTTGACCAATCATGCAAACCATATTGATTGACGGTAGTTGAGGTATAAATAAGAGCCTAAAGTGCGCTAGCAATAATTTTTGCAAACTGTAAGCCATAATATGGATCTTGGTTTCACTTTTTTTACTTAAACAGTAATAGGATATTTTTTTTTTGCGTTTCTGCATTCAATGCCGTCTAGCTGTGCGAGGAGCCCTTTTCAGATGATGGGGTATAAAACAATAATACGAAATGAGAAAAGGGGATCATGATCATCACACCAGCTCCGAGCCATTTTTCTGCCAATTTTTTCGAATTTGACAAAACGACCAAGTTTATGGTCAGTATACAAGGAAATGTCAGTTGCTGTATTGGCGTCGAAAATGTTATTGTTTTTATGTATCACACACGATATGAATGTGGCCCTCGCACATTTTCGAAATGTGGCCTTTTCAAATCTTTCGTGAAAAAACACATTTCGGAATTCTTTACATCGCCAATAAGGAAACTGCTCAGCAATATGTCGCAAACAAATTTGGCTACCTGTTGGGATAATGCTTACTCAATTCAAGTAATTGGACACTAAATAATTCCTGGGTATTTTACTTTAAATCTGGGTGCGAAACCCAGGTGGGCTATATATAGTCCCTGGTTTTTACGGTTTTCCACACTTTTTCCCATGCAAAAGCAGGGATACTTTCTCTAAAATGCGGCCCTGACCTTATTCCTTCCTTTCTGCAATTTGTTTGCTACTAGTTTCTAGCTATACTAAGTAAACGTTTGATAAAATATTGTTGTTTGTTGCAGACAAAGATCAACATGAATTGAGTATTGTCATATATAGTATTGAACATCATGTCTCTGTGATTCTGTATTGTAGACGATGAGATTTCAGAGGAAAATACAGCCATTTTCCTCTATATTGGGTAGTTTCTTTTTAGTTTTTTTCCTTTATACGATCGTGTTGATGGCCACAACTATTTGCTCAAATAGACTCGTAGTCACTGGTCTACAATTAATGTTTGTCAGTGGTGAGTCTAAATCACGCGAATTTCTTGTAGAAGTTGGCACCAATGATACATGAGCGTGTCGTTAGCGTGGCCTCTCAGCAATTGCTTGACTTATGACTGCATTGGATTTCTTCTTATTTGTTGCCCGCCTGTCGCTATGTATTTTTATGCCAGGGCCTCTGCTTTTCTATCTCAATGTGAAGTGTATTCAACACGAAGCAATCCATGACATTATGAGCCACTCGGGAGACATGACATTTTCTGCTACTCTTTGACCGTTCGTTTGTTGACCGGTAGTCGTTGTTGCTCCAGACTTTTCCTGTTGTTAACGACTCACAAGTGACTGTAAAGGTTTTTGACGACGGTTTCACGGAGCTCTTCATGCTATACTAAAACGTTTACGCAGCAACAGTCAGGCTAATATAATCGTAAATATATTTCACAAATCTGAAATTGTTACCCAACTGTCATGCAAGGAAATTAAATTAGTATGCATTGGTAATCACATTTCATTTGTACCTTTAACGTTTATGAAAAAAAGTAGTTGGTACACTAATGGCATGGACATCATCTATTACTATAGCCAGTGTGATTGAAAACTTGGTTAGCATGGGTATATTTCTGTGGTATCCATGTTGAAATGCTGCTTGTCTTAGCTTGTATCGGTCTAGTCTAGACTACTCTTTTTTTTACAGCTGAAAAACATTGCATGTGGTGCATAGATGACCAAACAAATTTAATTAAAAAACCTCATTCAAGCGAAATAAAAAATATTTTCGTGGATTTATACAATCTCGTGCGGTACATCAGAACGTCATGGCATGTTGGGGAAAGTTCGCGAAATAACATATATTAGCATCTGTTTTAATACAAAGGTTTTTTTAAAATAAACTATTTAAATTGAATGTTCACAAACTTCCCCCTAAATTTGGAAATCTGGTTGAGAAACACTGGTTTAAACATAAAATTTTGACGTTTGCAATTGGAAATCTTCAATATCCATCAAAAGACCATTAATAACATAAAAACCATTAATGTCTTTGAAAAGTTATTATATCCAAGGCATATCATATCTAACTCTTATACTGCGTTTACATGAGCACTGAAAGTACTTTAATTTGAGATAAATAAACGTACCTTAAACCAAGTCTAAAAGT
>JAQGBW010003146.1:0-17191 GCA_034698625.1 Julus scanicus
TGTCACTCGAACTAACTAATAAATATATTCTTGCAAGTTTAAGGCAAGTTTAGTTCAAATTTATTTTTTGAAGTGGAGAAATACGTTTTTCCCCGAACCTTTTTCTTACGTGCCAAAATTTAAAACATAGTTAAATGGCATGTAACACTTGCAATGTATAATGACGAAATGCCACTTTCGATACAACTTTCTAAAGTTGTGTACAAATGGTATTGAAGGTGGTATTTCGTTTTTGTACATTACAAGTTGTATAAAACGTTCTTTAACTTGCAATGTATAATAACGAAATGCCACTTTCGATACAACTTTCTAAAGTTGGGTACAAATGGTATTGAAGGTGGTATTTCGTTTTTGTACATTACAAGTTGTATAAAACGTTCTTTAACTTGCAATGTATAATAACGAAATGCCACTTTTGATACAACTTTGTAACGTTGTGTACAAATGGTATTGAAGGTGGTATTTCGTTTTTGTACATTACAAGTTAAAGAACGTTTTATACAACTTGTAATGTACAAAAACGAAATGCCACTTTCAAAACAACTTTTTAACGTTGTGCACAAGTGATATTGAAGGTGGTATTTCGTTTTTGTACATTACAAGTTGTATAAAACGTTCTTTAACTTGCAATGTATAATAACAAAATGCCACTTTCAAAACAACTTTTAAATGTTTTTTCAATTGGTATTGAAGGTGGTATTTCGTTTTTGTACATTACAAGTTGTATAAAACGTTCTTGAACTGGCCGTGTATAAAAACGAAATGCCACTTTCGATGCAACTTTTTAACATTGTGCACAAATGATATTGAAGGTGGTATTTCGTTTTTGTACAACATAACATGTACGTATACAAATTGTTTATAACATGACATTTTCTCTTCTTTATTTCAGGGATGGCGCTAACTTGTCATAAGAATGTCAATAGGAAGTTCATTCGGATGGCTCCTTTGTTTTTACAACTTCAAGCTGCTAGTTTGCAGACATCTATCCAGCAAACTAACCAATTAATTGAGGATCGCAACATCACACTGAAACGACTGCTATTACAGATGTTGCAGAATTCGGAAATGATTGCAAGGATAATGTCATTTAAAACAAACCACTGTCGGCAGTGGGTACGGGAGGATAGCATTACCACTTTTTCACCTGATACCAGTATTCCTGCAACCAGTGTTGATACGAATGATGTCACCACTGATTTTGATTCCTCGGAAAGTGATACCAGCAGTCCAGTCATACAGCGTCAGCCAAAACGCCGACGGGTCGCAACCTCCGGCGTACAAATGTCCAATTTGGTTAAAAGGTTATGCGATCAGCAGGCATCCTTGGAGAAGGCCATAACCAACCAAAGCAATGCATTATTAGAATTGCTGCGAGAGCAAACTGCTATCCAGCGGGAGACCCTGGAACTCAACAAGAATATGTTGGAATTCATGAAAACATTCTTGAAGTAAGAGTGTATGGTAGGTCCCACAAAGTCTTGTTTTCCAGTAATATATTCGCTAACAAGCATACGTTTCTGAATTTTAATGATTTTCACAATTTTTTCTATTGCAGGATTGGATTTGGCAGAATAAGGGACCTGTTATTAGTGACCTAAATATGAAATAAAAGTGAAATAAAAGTCTATATTGAACAAGTTATTTGAGTTTATTGATGCTACAAATTATTTTCCAAGGCAATAAAACGAATTGGTATGCGTACATATTATGTTGTACAAAAACGAAATACAGTGGTACCTCCCTTACCGGAACCCTCTAAATAATGGACATTTTTATGAGTCCCAGTCCTTTTATATAGGACAATCCATGGTATTACCTCTGGATAGCGGATACTCTGAATAACGGACAGATATTTTTAATAAATTCTATCCAAATCAGTTAAAATTTCAGTTGAACACAGTTGGAATTTAACAAATTCTACATTTCGGCTGCATGTTTTTCACTATTTTCTAACTGTTTTGAATCATACATATACAGGGTAGCATAAAAAAGGGGAATCTTTTTCATAAATTCGTAACTTTTTTGTTTTTTAATCAAAGTAAATCCAATTTTGCACAAATATATTAAGCAAATGTGCCAACAAAACAGCTATTTTAATTTGTACTCAAAGCACTTCATTTACTGCAACACAAACCCGGAGACGCTTGCGCCATTGGGCAATTGACCAGTAGATTATACTGTTTGGTCAAGTTTATCCCAAGCGGTCAGAATTTGGCGTCTGAACTCTTTGACATCATGAATGGCACAAAGTGTTGCTGCGGATGGAGGACACTAAGTACAAATTGAAATAGCTGGTTTTTTGGTATGTTTGTTGCCTATATTTGTGCAAAATTGTACGTAATGTTTTCCAAACCCTTTTCTTGACAATAGCAATTAAGATGCATTACTATTGTATCTTTCGCGATTTGTGTTATCCATTTGTTTTATAGGAAAGGTGTTTTTGTTGTTAAAATTTGACTAATGTAAAAAAGCAAGGTTCATGTACCTAAACAATGAATGTGGAACATGTATTTGTAGCATTGTAAACCTAGGACATTTTACCAATTTTTTTAAAAAAAAAGGTTTCTCTCACTAATAGTGGACACCTCCGAATTAGGGAAAAAACTTGTGGTCCCATGAGTGTCCGCTTCTCAGAGGTACCTCTGTACCACCTTCAATATCATTTGGGCATTTCGTTTTTATACATGGCAAGTTCAAGAACGTTATATGCAAGTTGTAGTGTACAAAAAATGAAATAACCTTCAATGTCACTTGTGCACAATGTTAAAAAGTTGTATTGAAAGTGGCATTTTGTTATTATGCATTGCAAGTTAAAGAATGTTTTATACAACTTGTAATGTACAAAAACGAAATACCACCTTCAATATCACTTGTGCACAGCGTTAAAAAGTTGTATTGAAAGTGGCATTTCGTTATTATACATTGCAAGTTTAAGAACGTTTTATACAACTTGTAATGTACAAAAACGAAATACCACCTTCAATACCATTTGTTCACAACATTAAAAAGTTGTATTAAAAGTGGCATTTCGTTTTTGTACATTACACACGTATAATATCAAAAATACTTTAAAATACTCACTGTTGCTTCATTTCCACGTGTGATTAACGTAGCAGACGATCCAAAATGCGCAAGAGGACCAGTTTTCCCAACCCAAGAAATTTAGGAAACTTTTACGGGTAAAATTCCTAGAAACACTGCCTCTGACGTCATTTTTTGGGTTTTCTGCTCTTTTCTACACCCAACCGTGTTTGGGGAACATGGTTGGAGCAGACAAAAACAGACTGAGTTGTGAAACGAGTTCAACCTGGATGTGGCGGCCTCCATTGAACATTCAACTGCATCCAACTGAGAATGCACATCCAAACAAGTTAAAATGTGCAAGTGGAGCCAGGGTATAAGCTGCATATCAAGCTTAAGCTAAAGCTGGAGAAGGCACCCTACCTCAGTATCTGAGTCTCACATTTGGCAGTCTTGAGCTAGAATTGGCCAGTTTTCTATGCTGCTGTGGTATGCATCTATAACTTGAGACACAGCTCGGTCTCAAGCTCATGCTATTTGAGCAACTGTGTGGTGGGGGTTAATGCTCAATGTACTTCATATATGTTATATCTACGAAATTGTGTTTGTATATGTACAGGTGTATGCTATTTCATTTTTTGTACCCTTCGGAAACCGACGTTTTTAAGTGAATTTAGGCGGGGCGAAAGCCTATACCTGGCATGTATTTTTTTCAAACGCAGATTTGGGCAAAGTAATACAACTATGCACAATTAAAAAATTGTATTATGATCAACCACATTAAATGAACCAAATAGAGCAAATTTTCAAAACGTAGTTCATTATTATGATTTGAGGGGGCAGCATGTGTCTTACGATTCATCAGTGAAAGCACAAAAATTTATTTACTTTAGGTTTTTTTACTGAAAATATTCAGATAACAGCTTTTCTACAGGGTAGTTCATACTCTACTTAATATTAAATTTCAGAAATATATTGTAAAATATGTGTATTCTTTCGAAAAATGTGTTTGAAAAAATACATGGCAGGTATACGAATTGGATTGGCTTGTGCACCGCCTTGGGCACTATGGTATATATTTAATGCAAGCTATAACTTTTTCCTACCGGAGTTGGATGGTTTGTTTAGACTTTAAGATCTGGCAATATGAATGTGTCATTCCTCAATTTCGTCGTGCGTTTGGAGTTTTGTTTAAAAATTGACCAAGACCCTATCCCCTCCTCCCCCATCTCAGTTGCTCCAATTCCCCCGAATCCCATTCATAAACACATTTATTGTATGATCGCAACTTGCCTAGGGCTTCAATATAATAAGCAGGTTAACTTTTTAGCATCGTATGCCAAGAACAGATGCACAGAGAGTCTTATCTGTAAAATGCATGTGTACAATCATATATCATAAATAGGTTTTTGAATGAAATAAGCTTAGATTCCCTGCAAGGTCAGATCGGAGATAGCGTTAATGTTGAAATATACGAACTGGGGACGAAGAAGCGCTTCTGGTGTGATTGTATCGTTCAGTGGAAAATTGGCCATTAAGTGTTCTGCGTGGCCTTCTACAATCTCTTAACGTTATACCTCCGTTGAGTATAACGGCCATTTCTACTACACAATCTATACATGCGTATTTTGCCGCATCCCTATTTCATTGGCCCTGAAAGTGGGCAATCACTACTCGCCTTAATGCTATGTTGGACTGCCTTTCACTTTAGGGAAGGTTTCAATTCAATTCAACTCAGTACCTTACAGTCAGAAAATAAAAGCCATATGGTAGGAGGGGTCGTACCCAATTTCAGGAGAATGCTTCCCTAAGTCAGTAGCGACTTAGACATCATTGTTAGATTGAATTTTTAATAAATCATGAGAATCGCCAGGTAGGCTATTCCATCGTCTAATCGCATGCAAAAAAAAGACCAATAATAAGCATCTGTCTTGGGGCACGAACCTCGGTCAAAGGATTTGAGTGATTATGTCTACTCCTAGAGTGCTTGTTAGTCGTTAATATAAGTGAATTACGAGAAAGATTAAAAACGTTTGAATAACCCCATAGATAGTTTTTCGTATCTGGACCTCAACGTGTCCCAATTTAGAGAGTAGTGCATTTCTGTCACACTCGCGGAATGTTGATAACTGCCCTTAATAAATCTGGCGGCCCTATGCTGGACCATCTCTATATCCTGAATATGAACCATCCTGTGAGGGTTCTAAAAAGGAGCGCAATATTCCAACATATAGGGCGAACCTGTCTAAAAGCATATTTTTCACCATTTCCAAGTGTATGCATTTAGACAGGTTCTACTGATTGGTATATATGTTGGCGATTTGGTAGAATTCCTTGAGGTGTTCTCCTTTAACGCCAAATGAGGTCAATAAATACATATATCTACCGTGATGGATGCTATGTATGTGCGGCTTTGTTTGACTACTCATCGTGCTGTGATTATCGTCTGGGAATAGACTTAAGGGGATAATAAAATGAAATGTCACCGTTTTTGAATGGCAAATGTGAGAAACCGAAAAAACTCGTATTTCTTAATCTTTATTACGAGCTAGGGCAATTCGTAAAACAGAAGCTACGCGTAACACATAGTATAAATGATAAACAATTGAATATAGCGCATGGCTTTTTTATTATTTCAAATTTGTAGTTGACATTGGTGTTAATGCTAATAATAGTTTGCCTTGTAAAATTAATATCGTCATGTTTTGAAATTTCAAACATGACAGATATGGTTCGAACACCAAGGAGAAAAGTGTTCAAAATTCATAAACTTACCGTTAGAAACCTATTTCCATGAACATGCGTTCGAAAGGTACAACTTCAGAAATACTCAGATTTGGATGCTGTTATAACTTTCAAATAAACTGTATTCAACCACAATAAGTTATACGTAAACAATTTATTTTAACATTAAGAAGTGAAGAGAAACTGAACTGAACTGAATTCCTATTTTTTATAATTCCAAACAAAGAACAATGGAATTCCTAAAAGACACGAGATTAAGAACAGCACGTGCGTCTTCATAAAAATGCACGTGACTGTGACGTCACAGAGAATTTCTGATAACATTTTGGAACGTGAATCTTGTTCTAAAATGGCTAATGTTTGTTTAATTTGCAACATGAGGAATGTTTGCGAGGGTTTTTTTTGTTTTTTCTCACCGTGATCGCTTTCCGCCCATTTTAATAATTAATTAGGTAGTTTAACAATTTTGCTTTTGTGGACGGATGGTCGTAGGTGTATCCTTTATTTTGTTGCAATATCCTCTTGATGTTTACGAGGCAATGATTTCGCACAAACCCTGTTCTGATTCGACTTCAACTTTTAGTGAAAACATGCATTTGACGTCTGAAACTTTTTATCTATAACAACTCGTGAATTCTTCTCTCCCCAGGTCGAACTGCGTCCATCGAGGCCATCAATCACTATAAACGCCATGGACTGGATGTTGCCGAATACAGGCCAGCTGAACTCCAATCAGCGTCCGGATTTCCTAACGTCACTGCCCGTGTGGACCTCATTGCTGATGATTACAAGATAGTCGTGGTAAGTCATTATTGATATACTGATTGCATTGTTTGTAGAATGAATTTGTATCATTCATTTGGTAAACATTGATGAACCTAATTGGGCTTGTATATGATACAGCCAATGTGTCAAACCAGTCATTTTGTGAAATGACTGGTTCATTGTACAGGCATTGTACAAAATGACTGGTCACATAATGACCTAACCTAACCAGGCAATAAGTCAAATAAATAATTAAGCTAAATTTTCAGTCATTTTGTAAAATAACTGCAAATACCAGTTATTTTGTAAAATGACTAGTTGACACATTCACTATAGTATACGAGCTGATTATTTTTAGCTTTCTATAGCAATACGGGCATAAAAAGGCTGCTAAAAATGGGTTTAGTATGTGTATGACAGCTTTGGGCACTGGGTTACGTAGGTGGGATTAGTGAAATGTGATTGCCTGAAAACCTATACTTTTTACGTAACCTACATATTGAAGTATTGATTGTGTTGTCAATACTTGCCAATAACCATCAAGATAAGATGATTCTGTTGTAGGCGTTTCTTAGGGCTAAAATGAACGGAAAAAACAAGAAGCAGTGGGCTGATTATAGTTGGAGTCGATCATTGGGTTGATGTATTTACAAGCTAAGCTGTAATGCTATTACATCCACGCGTACAATAGATGACATATGGGAATGCAACACACGTCTTAAGAAATCAGCTCGTATCTAGAAATCGATGATTTTAACAAATACATCTTGAATTTACAAATTGATTTTGGAAGCGTGCTCTTAATCTACTTTCAAATTGGCAGGAAGTAATTATAAAAATGCGGTTTTCATGAAGAAAATGCTATTAAAAACTGTCATTTATTTCAGAAAATGGACATTCCACCAGATAAGGTGAATGCAACTCATATTTCAATTTTGAAGAAGGCATTGGCACAAGAAATCGGAGTAGCCAGGGATAGTATTCAAGTGATTCAGGTAAGAGAATGCAGGTTTTAAATCTAAAATTTCAAATGTATACCAACTAAAGTGTGCAAGCGATAGTTTGAAATACATACCAAACTATTTTGCTGAAGGCAATTGAACTCAAGATATTTCATTTTCTTCTTTACACATTTTTTTTTTTTGGATTTTGCCCTGGGTTTTAGGTGTGTTTTTCCACATGCAAACGCCCTTTTTCATATCATAAAGTTTAGCACGATATAGCTAAGATTTTATTTATCTTACTTATCTCACAAATATGATAAGCCATTGTCAGAATTGGCAAAAACTTGCTATACATATTTAACACCCGGCCTAGTCTGCAGGCGAATTTAAAAACGGAAATGACCCAGAACGTATCAAACTTGTGCAAAACTCTACACCTAAATAATTGTGGGAAATGTGATTCTTCTTCTTCTTGTCTCTTAAAGGTAACTGCACACTGTTGAATTTTCACCAGTGAAATTGAACTTGTGCTTGTTTGTATTGTTTTTAACTATTGTTTTCGTTTTGGCCATATTCTTGATGCTTTGTTTGAGGGAGGGTTTCAAACACGGTGCCAACAAAATGAATGTCATCTTTGTGTACATTTTTTTGGCATTTCTTCTTTATATATAATTTATAACTGATATTTGTGCAATTATTTTTTAAAAAAATGTGGTTAGTATTTACCAATATGCTAGGAAGTTTTGTTTCTCAACATTGGTATTTACAATAGAATCTGTCTAAAAGCATACTCTTGAGACCAGTGAAAAATATGATATTACACAGGTTATGCTTTTAGGCAGGTTCATTTATACACGCTGGTCCCAAGTCTGGAGCGGCACATTTTATGCTTTTAGAGAGGTTCTACTGTATGTGTGAAGCTTGCTTCACTTTCCGGTTTAAACTGCGAATGAAATGTCAAACTGGGAATTACCATTATTTTGCAATTGATATTTATAATGATAATACCTGGAAATTCTCGACTTTTTTGACGGTATTCAGAAGGAATGTTTTGAAATGGCTAAACCATGGCTTATTTGAAAACCAAAAGGAAAAATGCAATGTCAGGAATTTCAAAGGTGATTTGAATCGAATCATGCTGAAGATAGTAAGAGAAAACCCAGATGTTAGAATGATAAACAATATTTGGGGTTACATCATGCCAATTTTTTTTTGTTAGTCATTCGATGTGGGTAAACTTTGCATTTTCCTACCTTAATCTATGTAACTGCAAAAAAAGAAGGCACTCTAAATTTCACTAAGGTTTAGTTTTTATTATTCATATATGTTTATTTCTAACAAGAGATGAAGGCTTACAGCATCTTGAAATTATCGTGGGTTGCAATTATAGTCACGTGGGATGCTCTAATGGTTAACGTTTAAACTTGACTTCTGAGAAGAAGCAGCGCTTTATACTTTTCTTTTCTGTTTTCCCACTAATATCAATTTCTTCTTCCTCTTCTTCTTCTCGTCTTTACATTTTATTCGCTGAACCATGCTCAGGTGGTGGGTAGCACGGTGGAGATCTTTGTGGTTTACACGGTTCCCTACGATGACGGACAGAGACGCCGTGAGATGAGCATCTTAGTACCGGCCTCCAAAGTCGTGCAAAACTTATCTGTCGGGACCTTGAATAGGGCTTGGGCTGGTCTGCGGATTGCTTACATCACCCCCAAAGCTGATTTCAGGGTTAGTGCCATCATTCTTTGACTGAATGTGCCGTATATCCCATGCTTGCATGTTGCTATTATTATTTCCATAGCATTCATTTTTATATTGTAGAAAGTCATGGAATTAACCAAATCCTAAAATTATAGCCAAAAGAGCCTTGGAGGGGAAAGGGACTTATTATAGCCAATTCTGTGTAATTGTCTTGGCTCGGGTTATATTTATGGCGAGAAAAACATAGACATATTAGTTTATTTTTGTACCTTGATGTAACTAAATGTGACCTAAATGTTTAAAGACCATTATAAACGAGAACGCATGGCTTGCATTGCGAAACCATCGTAATTTTGTCCAAATCTGCTCAAGTTCAGATTGTGTCGTGTGTGATTAGCTTATCTCGAAAGTCTGTTAATTATGTGTACCAAATTGTGCGTTACTATTTCATTGAAAAATATGTATTGTGACAAAACGTTGTTATCAAAGATCAAAAGGGTAAATCCAGAATGGCGAATTGCGAGGTAACATTTGCAAATAATACTACCAAATTATATTTAGGATTTCATGTTTAATGCGTGAATGAAAATGTTGGTTTAGTAAATAGTTGTTGTTGGGAAGAACTCAGACTTCTTGCCCTTATTCGTGAAGTCTGAGAGAAACCAAAATTGATTTTCTTGGGAGTTTTATTTATTTACAATTTGCATATGTATTGTTTAAATACAGTGCACACAATTGCATGTGGTCAATTAATTATTAAATGAAAGCAACTCTAATGTCACAGTTAATTGCTGCTGCTGCTGCTGTTCTTGCAGTTGTTTTCTTAATTCTAACACGGTACCTGAAAATGCATTGCTCTAAAAGCCTTTTAAGTGGTTATTTTTGTTGATTTGTTCAAGGAGGACGTCACCGTGCGAAGTACGGTCACGGAAGCTAGGATTTGGAGTATGTTCGAGAAGGAAATATGGCAAAGTTGGCAGTTGCCATTCCTAATTGTGTCTTGCCTACTCCTGCTACTTTTACTTGTGGTTGGAATGGTAAGAAAACGTTTCATTAATTTTTTTTAAAGTCTGCTTTGACATTTAACATCAATTAACTGTTTAATAACAAGCATCCGTAGTTGACAAAATATGGAACAAGACTAAGAGAATAGAAACTTAAAACAGAACATTAGAACTACAGCATGTGGATGTCGTATTTCATTCAATTAGAATTTCAGCATGTGAATGTATTCCATTCAATTAGAATTTAGGCATGTGGATGTATTCCATTCAATTAGAATTTAAGCATGTGGATGTATTCCATTCAATTAGAATTTAGGCATGTTGATGTATTCCATTCAATTAGAATTTAAGCATGTGGATGTATTCCATTCAATTAGAATTTAGGCATGTGGATGTATTCCATTCAATTAGAATTTAAGCATGTGGATGTATTCCAATCAATTAGAATTTAAGCATGTGAATATATTCTATTCAATTAGAATTTAAGCATGTGGATGTATTCCATTTAATTAGAATTTAAGCATGTGGATGTATTCCGTTCAATTAGAATTCAGGCATGTTGATGTATTCCATTCAATTAGAATTTACGCATGAGGATGTATTCTATTCAATTAGAACTTAAGCATGCTCATATTGTGTTCTATGTGCATGGCTTGCTGCCAACCAAGATGGAGTCGAAGAAAATGAAATGAAATTTGATTTTTATGAGTTTTTTTTTAAAAAACTTTTACTTACTTCCATTAATACTATACATATGTAATAATTGCTGGTGTTCCTCAAATAAGCACGCTGTACAAGCTAATGATTGCAGCTACCACTCGAGAGAGATAGAACCGGCGTACGCCCTCGTTGTTCGATAAAAGAAGGAAGTCGAGGGCACGTTGCTATGTTACACTTCACCTTATACCGTTTTCTCCATCCTGAATCGAAACTGGAGCATGCAATGTATAGCATATTTTATCAGCGTTTCGATTAGATTTCATGATTTCCTCCTACTCATTCTTCTCGCTAGGTTTTTCTTTGTTTTCGACAACAAATTCATAAGAAAGCCGTGGAGCACGAAACAAAACATGTGTGCCTCTTCCCAGTTGTTAAGCCCGTAGTCAAGGATACTGGCGCTGTGCAGCCAGAAACTAACGCCTTGTTCTTAACTGAAGAGAACTTGGAAGTCTTTAAGAGGCAACCCATTCGAATTAAAGCCAAAGGATTATTGGAAAGGTGCGTACCTTTCGAGGCATCTACATGGATAAATGAACTGTAAAGGAGTTTGGCTGTTTTTAATAGGGTCACAAGTAGGCATTGTCAAATAATTGCTAGCATGGTCTTAGCGTTCCTAGAAAATAGACAAATGTGTGAAAATTTTCAATATAATACTGGTTTTATTTTACTGGTCTACTATAACCTCGATTATCCGAGTTAATGTGGATCGAGCTTATACCTCGGATGATATGGATTATCAGTTTTTGACTTTTGATATAATTATTCGTTTTATCAGAGCTTGGTCCACATTCACTCAGATAATCGAAGATTTACTGAACCTCAGATTAATCATCATTTGGGGCCATTAATCTTAGTGTGTGATATCGCTTAAACTTTGTTTAAAAATAATTTTTCTCTTACTTAGAAATGCGATTAATCATTTGTTCCAATTTCTTTAAAAAAAAAAGTTCCTTTGTATAAGCACCTAGAGTAGAATCTTATTTTTCAATCCATATCCATAACCGTTTGATATTTTGTCATGAATTTATTGATTTCCTTTTCATACGAAACGCGTTGTGCATTTCAGACGTGGTTCCAATGCTTCGCTGACAATCGATTTGAATCCTTCTCAAGAAAGTTTGTCTACGAGCACCTTATCTCGTGATAGGTTGGTGAAGACATTCCGTTATATACTCTAATTTGATATTTGTTTAGTTATTAACTAACTTATAACAGTGAATATTAAACGATGCTCTGGGTTTATCCAATATTTTTTGTAATATTTTTATATAGCACTAATGAGGATTACCTCTTGTCTGCGGGCAATCGAATGACTAGAAAACAATTACGTAATAGTCTGAAAGATCCAAAGACGTTACATAGCGAATTTTGGGTAATTTTTTTTTAATCAGAAAATCATTTGCTATTTGAAAGCTATGAATGTTTTAATTAAAGACGTTTTGTGCTAAATTCAAAGCGTTGTTTTCTCAAATAGGAAATTCCAATGAATCATCCCGAAAAGGTGGAAATTGCTGGTTCGGGAACCAAAAACCGATACAGAACTATTTTGCCAAGTAAGATGATTTTTTTCGGCTGAGCAATTTGTTTTTCTTAAACGGCAAAAGGTAACACATAACATATTTTTCATTTCCATCAGATGAACATAGTCGCGTGAAACTAGAGGAAGTCAATGATGATCCCCTATCTGCGTATATTAATGCAAATTATATTAAGGTAAGCGAGTCAATTAATCTTATTTAATAAATGTAGGCTATAATGGCTTGGGAGGTAATTTGAACTGTCGTGCCATTTCAGGGATACGATGGCGAAGACAAAGCATATATTGCAACTCAAGGCCCTATGCCACATACAATCACCGATTTTTGGAAAATGCTATGGTGTGAAAAGGTTAGCATCGTTGTCATGATTACCAAGCTACGGGAAAAAAATAAGGTGAGCTCGGCTAGATTTTTGTATATCTTGTGATATTGGTTACATTTGATTAATCTGGTCACTAATTAATCATGTATGTCATACTTAGATCAAGTGCGAGCCATATATTCCTGACTTGACCAGCAAATTTGGCGATATTGATGTCAGTGTCATGAGTGTCACACCGCACGATAGTTACGTTGTTCGAGAACTGTTTCTGAAGGTGCGATTTAACTTCACATGTGAGGGCATCATTATATCCCATCTTTTTGTACCGATTTATTAATGGGACACGTACATTTTTTAGAAAGGAAATCAGTGCCATCAAATCACACATTTTTGGTATACGACTTGGCCCGATCACAAAACGCCGATCAATCCCAGACAGTTACTTGCCATGGCCGTTGAAGTGGAATCTACGAGGTGTGATAATAATAGCCGTCCAAAGGGTCCTGTGCTTGTTCATTGCAGGTAAGTGAATATGTACAATTTGTTTAAATTACTCTGTGTTTTGAAGATGAATTAATCGTTAGCGTTGGCTATCTGCAGTGCCGGAATAGGAAGAACGGGCTGTTTCATTGCTACTAGTATCGGAATGCAACAGTTGTTAGAAGAAAACATGGTGGATGTGCTTGGAATTGTGTGTTCTATGAGGCAAGATAGGTAAGACAAATCTAGGATATATGGGCAAAGGAAATTTCCCACCATTGAAATTGTACAGAGACTCGTGAAGGCTCATGTGCTGTAAACACAGTTTTTTCATAGTAAAATATAGTAAATATGAATTTTTTTCTGATGGTTTTGCTGTAAATTTGTAAACACGAAGTTTACCCGCCGTTATGCCCTAAAGGGAACTGGGTCAAAATCTCGAAAAAAATCTCGGAAAAAAAATCTCAAATCAAAAAACATCGAAAATCAAAATCTCGAAAACCAAAATAGCGAAAAATCAAAAAGGGTTATCCGAAACCTTCTAGACACGGACCAAATGAGTCCATAGAAACAAAAAGAGGTACCATTCAAATATTTAATAATCTAACCTAACCTAGTCGAGATTTTCCTTTTCAAGATTTTTTTTCACTCGAGATTTTGCCTCTCGATATTATTTTTATGTTATTTTATATTTCGAGATTATTTTTTCGAGATTTTGATCTAGCACGACCCTAAAGACTAAGAAATCTTGACGTTATACCATAATCGCCCTTTTATTACAAACGTGAATTTATTTCATCATGTATGCCACACATACTAAGTTATTATCATAAGGACTAAGTTTTCTCGCTGTTATAGACGTAAATTTCATATGAAACAATTTTTAAAAAACCCTTTTTAAAGGATGAATCTGTAAAAGATACACTTTTGGGCGCCCTTAAGCCTTCACGATGCTCCGTACAATTTGTGTGCGGAAGAATCCCCTTGTGGGATAAGTCTGGTCACCAGGTAAGACATGTTCGTTAGATTGCTACAAAATATTGTAGAAAATTAATGCATAAATTTATCTCGTTCGTTTCATCTTATCGTGATATTTCTCTTATTTTATAGAGGAGGAATGGTACAAACCGCTGAACAGTACGAATTCGTGCATCGGACTCTTTGTCTATTCGAACAGTCATTACCTGACCAACCCGGTGAATGACAGTGCCTCAATCTCTTCCGTTGTGGTTAAAGGCAAGGTTGAAAAAAAGGGTATTTATCCGTGCTGGAATTGCATGGATTTCCCTGTCTTCATCTGGAGTAATACAGATGTAGTTTCCTTAGAGTAGAGGTGAGTACCGATAAGGCCTGACAACGGCATCACCTAAATTTAACATCCCTACTCCTCAGGTCCAACAACTAGACGTCCTCTTGTAAGGCGCTAGAGGTGTACAAAATGGCTACTATGCTTCTGAAACAGCATTGTGGCGTGCTCGAGTTGTGTACATAAAACCATCGCTTTTTGCCATGTACAGTTCTAGGTAAATGGTTGGACTATATTTTCTTCGACTCGTGCTTTTTTGCTTCTCTTTCTCATGTTCAGTCACACCTTCTTATTCCTAGATAATGTGAATTTCAAAATACGCGTTCTTTATATTTGTTCCAGATGACAATGAACCGCTGTGGTATATCATATGTATATTTTTTACTTCAGCCTAGTTGTTAATAGTTTTACGAAATTAGCCAAATAGATTACAGTTTAAACAATCTATTATACAGGTACAGAAGTAAAACATTCTGTTGAGAGACACGGGGGAGGTATTCTTGGAAACGTCGATTTTTTACGAACGTTAATTCATTTAAAGTAACATAAAACATGTTAAACTTGGCAGTTTTATTAAGGGGATTATGAATGAAAGAACATTGCAGCCTCGGTTATCAGAGTTAATGTGGATCTACCTTATCTCGGATAACCAAAAACTGATAATGTGGATGATCTTGGCCATTCCGTATTCAGGGGCCATTCAAAAATTATGTGACACCTAGGGGGTGGGTGGGTTGTTTGTTTTTTGTGACAAAGGGGTGGGGGGTGGTTCGGTAATGTGACATCACACAATCAAAATTTATTTTGAATGGTAAAAAATATGCAGTAATTTTTTTTTAACATTTGAAATTTTGAATAGCAGTCGGGAAAACAGATTTGGGTCCTGTAGTGACTTAAAGAATTATTAACAAATAATTAGGGGGGGTAATCGACGGGTTGTGACATCATCATGGATGGGGTGTAGTGAAAAAAAGGGGTAGGGGGTGTTTTAAAAGAGGCAAAAAAGTGTGACATAATTTATGGATCACCCCTCAGCATTAATTATTTTTTTGTAGAAAATTACATTTTTTTAATTATGATCCTAATAAATGCACTTACTTTAAAAATTGCATTTTAAATGTTGCATCTGATAAAGAGTACACCCATACCTCGCTTTATGGCCTAGATACATTCTGGAAAAGTTGGCCATAAAGGCCGCGCCACACATGCGGTATTTGTCGAGTACTTCACCAATTTCTTTGTAGTGTGTATCGGGCACTCGCCTATTCGCCCAATGCCTCGCCTTTTTCACCAGAAGTCGGTATTTTGTCCCAGTCAAAGTTTGATACCTTAATTGATTCATCAATCAGTTTTCTACAATAGAATGTGTGTGCCGAGATACAATTTTAATTGGGTTCCTGTAAAAACTCGACACTCTGCAAACACGCATATATGTGTTTCGGAGTACTCGAGAATTCAACGAAAGACTCCGCAAGTAGATAAATATTGCGTACTTGCCAAATACCGCATGTGTGGCAACGCCTTAAAGCGAAAAGCCGTATAACGAATCAATTCTTTCTGCATTGTGATTTTCATTTTTCTCTCTTACTAAACGAAGTGAAATTCATAAGTTGTTTTATTCTTAGCCAAATCTGACCTTGTTTGTGCAAATTGGGGTAACTTATCACATTTTTTGGCCACTTTCTTTAATTACTGCATTTTTTTGGCTGTATAACGAAGATTGTGGGCCGTAATTCGAAAAAGTGCCAAAATTAAAAAAAGTCCGTATAGCGAGGTATACTAGGTGCATTTATTTTATTCAAAATTATGGTACGTATATTTTGCATTAGACATGGATCAGATAATGCACTCAGATAATCGGGGCATTGAAATGCGGTAAAAATTAATTTTTTCATCAATTTTACAAAAAAAAAAATTTGTTGCATTTAATAAGATTTATAAAATGTTGCATTTGATTTTATTTTTACTGTATTCGTTAACAAATTCCAACGGAAATTATATTTAGAAAACTAAGTTGGAGAAAAGAATCTCGTAGACTAAAAATACATTATATTAGAACTTAATTATTTTTTTAAAAAAATCAAAAACTTAACAAGCAATATTGCCAAATGAAAGCTTAGTTGGATTGTTGATAATTAATAACAGTGCCTGATGTTTTAAAAATTGGACTAATTCTTCAATTTAAAATATTGTGATGGAAGCTAGATTCGACTAGATGACTGGTCATCAAAAAAGCATTATTTGGATAACCTAAAAAATGTTTACTTTTGTGCCAAACCGTTCACTTCAAAGCCTTGCCAAATCGATGCTCAAATTAAATTTATTCACTTTAATTCAAATATTGGCTTTTAATGTTATTATATAACTTTCAGTGTAGATACTATAAATGCCAGTGAAGTCTTTTTATATCTTCAAACTAGGTATGCATATTATACCTAATTGAAAAATGCAGTAACATTTAAAAGTGTGGGTAATGTGAGATGTTATGAATGAGAGAAATTTTAGTATATGCATTTAAATTTTCGAATTAGATGGCTTATGTAAATTAGATTACAGACCAGCATATTGTGAGACCGGGAGTCTAAAGACAGGTTAGTAGAGTGGATAAATTAGAGAAGTGTGAGAGGCGCAGCAAAGTCGCG
>JAQGBW010003147.1:0-17186 GCA_034698625.1 Julus scanicus
TAGAGGTTAGTTCGGAGTGTACATGTAGAATCGCGGTATGAGTTAGTCTCTTTTGTGTCATCGTACTACTCAGGTACATTTTCAGTCTCCTTAAGACCACACTGATGATAAAAAAAACTAAACTTATTTGTTTTGAAGCTTTTGCTTTACATTACAGATTTCAATCATTTAAAAAATTGATTAAGAACATAAAAACAAACAAAAAATATTTTGGACTAATAATTTGTAAAAAAGTTGGTATGGCAGCTGCCCCTACCTGCCATACCGGTAAAAAAGTTGGTTCTGGCGCCACTGAATCTTGGGATGAGCTTAATTACTATATTTCCTCAGAGTCCACCCCATACAAAAATTGCACACCAAATGTATGTGTGGGTAAAGTGCACTTAAACGTAAGTTTGCACACGTTTGTTCAGTATCTAATAATGACAAAATTAATGGCCCTGCAGTGGATTTCTGTACATATAGTTTAACCGAATTATTGCAGATTAGGAAAGGGCGATATTTTCCGTCTAAAACACCTTGGAGACCCGGCTTTAGTTCAAAATATTTGTTGTTTGTTTTTATGTTTTTAAGCAATTTTTTTAAATGATTAAAATCTGTATTGTAAAGCAATGACAAAATAAGTTTAGATTTTTTTATCTTCAGTGTGTATAGCTCGATTCTCACACTTTTTGGTGTTTTCAAAGGCAAATGACTTGCTCTTTCATAATCCGAAGTCAAAAATAATCCCACTTTTCAAATACAATGTTTGAAAACAAACCGTCGTTCAACTTTAAAATTGAGGTTTGAAGTGTTCATAAATAATTCCATTATTGAAGTCTCAACGACTGTTACTGGGATATGTAATAAATGTGACTTCTCATTTTGTATTTCAAATTTTAATTATTTTCATGTCTAAAGTGAAATGTCTTATTGTGTGACGTTATTTATGACCCTGTAAATCTTTTAGCAAAAGCGCCGTATGTTATTTTTGTGTATTTCTACGAAAATAAAATGTAGTGAGAAGCGCGCGAGGGAAATTTAAGTGGTTGAGCGCAGGGTCACCAGGATGGTGTGTTGTTTTTGTATTGATACGTAACTGTGTAAAATGAAGCATAAGTAGAAGTTTTAAAATACATATTAATGTGTGCGATCCGTGGCTCTGTGGTAACGCGGAGGTGAACCAATGGTCGCGCTAGACTTATGGCGACAAACTTTCTGTTGGATGTTGCAGATTTGGTTACTTACCTGCAAGGAGATTGGAATGGCAAAATTAGCAGGGCAAAATTTCTTATGGGAGAAATTTTCCCATTGACACTTTAGGTCATTTTAAATTAACTTTTAAATTCATTTTAAATTAACTTTTAAATTCATTTTAGGCCTAACTTTCCAAATTAGGTTTTAGGGTTATTTCGATAACCTGGGGGTCTTACAGGGGTTCCCTGTAGTTCCCTCCTTTAGCAAACCACTCCTTGCGGGTGTTTGCGCACTGATTTTCTCCACCTTGTATGGGTCGTTGAACCAATCCAATGCATACAGGTATTATTGACCTGGGGCTCATTGGATACTTCCAGCTCGTTTGCTATTGGATGGTTCAGACCTATATAGGGGGAAAACGGAGTTTTCAATAGCGACTCAGCTCGCTCACCTGTTGAAGCAACGGTACTTTGTTTGTTGCATGCGTACTGAGTACTGTGATACTTAAATGAGCTTTACTTCGCCTCTATTGCAATTGTATTACGCAACATGCAGATTGTTACTCATGTGTCAGTCATTGTATTGTTTCACATCCTGTCACATGAATAAAATATGGAAACTGTTCCGTTGAACTTTTAATCTGGTGTCTTATCATTGGATTTCTCATCATCGAAGTTTTACCTTCGTCGCTCACCGTCGTCATAGTTTGGGGACAGCGACTTCGGTCAAACCCCTAATAAAGACACACACGTCAAGTATTCACCTTTTTGTGATACGTGCAACTGTCTCTATTTAAGAGTCTGGCAACATCGAGCCTTGGAAGCCATCGTGGTCACTTTTCAAGTGACACTGATAACGTTGCTCCGTTATAGCTTCCGTCGTCGCCAGCGGTGAACGTCGCTGAGCGGTACGTACCGCTCAGTCCCAACTTCGTCAGGCCTATTCACCTTTACGAACTCCATGATGGAGGAAGAAGGGTTAAGTCCACAAGGACAGGAGGGACTCATTAAAGAATCCCAAGCCCCTCCAAATACCACCGAGGGCCAACGACGATCTGAACGACTGTTAAGTCGCCAAGGGGACGCAGTCGCCAGCAAAGCTGGCAAGGCGCCTACGACGCTGACCGTGGCGGGCGAACCCGCTTCTCTTGCGAACTCCCCTATTCATAGCGATAGTGAGGAAGAAAACGCTGAGGGCTACTCTGCTCAACCTGCACGCCTCAGACTTAAAATTCTTTCCCCTGATCGAACCCCGGCTCCGTGCTGGGTGTTAGAGAGGGGGGACTGATGCCCGGTAGTGGTTACTGGGCCTCTAGCGGAGCTGAAGGGTAAGGGGTTTTACTTCCCCTATTTCTAATTTTATTCCCTATATGTATAAATATATATATATATATATTCTTTCTGTATACATATTTTTATTTATCATTCTACATCACTTTATTTGATTTTGTTTTCCTTGTCATTATCCTTATTTTTTTCTATTTCGAACTTTTTACAAAAGAATATTTAAAAATTCCATCTGGGGGTATAAGTAAGAATAAATACGTGAAATGCAAATATAGAATAAAATAAAGAAAATTGAATAAAAATGTAATGCAAATATAAATAGAATAGGTAGGATAAATATATAGATATATTAATAAACAAGCTTGAAAAATGTCCGTTAATTTGCCCACGCTGCCAGCAGGTGGCAGCACGAGAATTCAAATTAACTGACATTTTTCAAAATTGTTTATTAATTTTAAAAAAATCTACCATTTCAAAGTCAGAAACGAAAAATTGATACAATTGCTGATTTATCAAGCTATTTTAAACAATTTTTATTTTTATTTAATCTCTTTTTGTTTGGCTGAAAGTGTGTTTCAAAATTTCACCCATTGAAAGTGATAGGGTTGTGATCCCCCTTAAAAAATTTGATGACATATACGGCCTTGCCATCCTACGTTATTACGATCATTAAAAGAAAAAATAAAATAAAAAAATCCAAAAAAAAGTACCCGAAAGGCCCCATAAATGTGCCTAAAAATGTACACGAACATGTACACTTTTGGGCTTTATTAGAATGAATTTATTAGAATTAGGTTGAGTTGATTGCAGATCCCATACACCTGGACAGTGTTCAACATTGAACACATTTTGCATTGTTTTAAGCTCACTGCGCAGTCGTGGACAGTTACTTTAAATGTTGATATAAATAAATATTTCGCCACGTTTGGATGCGAAAGTTTATCCAAAATTTATTATGTGTCATGGAATGACACCAATATCTGTCATTATGTTCGGATAATCATGTAATCGGTTTTGATGGTATCGCGTATGTTTTAGTCAAAACGGATATATATCACAATGAAAATAAGCGACAGAGCCGACACGGGTGACTTCAGGAACAATTTATTAAGTTTCTCTATTTAATTATAATTACATTTACATATTTATTAGCACTTTGAATATATTTACTTCGGATTGTGAACAGAAAAAAACGGTGCATGCAGTATATTGCGAGAAGAGTTAATTGGCTGGTAGCACCTACGATGTCGTGTGTTGGACAGAGAAATTTAAGGAAAATTGTAGGAACAGCGACCTGCATCAGTGTCTTCGCATGTCATACACGTTTGCGATGAATTGAACACAAATAATTAAGAATCAGTGCGTTAACCGAGGGCAAAACATCGCTCGGTTTAGACAAATTCAAATAACAGCCATGGGCACAATGGCACTGATCGAGGGTTGCATTGCTGATGAAACGAAATAGAAAAAAATATGCGACTAAGTTAATGAGGCGCCTTATTTGTTCACTTTTAATCGTGAAAGGAATGTGGTCAATATAGGGCTTGATAAAGGATATGATTTCAAGTTCACAACTACATTTTTGTATAAATAGTTGCTACAAATTGAGAGACAGGCCTGACTAGAGAGGGGGGGGGGAGAAGGAGGGGAAATCCCCCGGGCCTCCAGAATATGTGTGAAAAAAATTTGTAATGTTGAAAATGACCTTTCGAAATTGTCATGAAAACTGAAAAACGCAATTTTCTATGGTGAAAATGCAAATTTTCTTTATTAAAAACGTAAATTTTATTTCGTAAAAATGGAATTTTTCTAAGGTAGAAACGAGACCATATATTTATTCCTTTCCCCCAGGCCCGGCCCTGGCCGCCCCTGGCGTTATTTATGGGCCGCTCCTTTGCTGTTTAAAGTTCATGGTCACGTGACTGCGCACATGCACCGTTACGTCACCACGACCGGCTCATTTGTGGTTAGCAGCTTGCAGGTGGTAGACGTTTTGTGGTTCGGTGTGAAGATTGCCGATTTTTTTCAACTTTTAATTGTAAGTGAGTTATTTGTTTTTGATTTAATATAACATGCGCAGGCGATATTAAGTGATCATTTTTGACTAATTAGACCGTACAATTGCAACTTTCGAAGGTAGTTAACCATTATGGACGTTCACAAATTTTTCGGTTTTTGGATTTCATTAAGTTTTAAAGACTCTGTAAAAGGGGAAATAAGCGTAAAAAAAATGCGGCCCCAGTCTCAAACGTACTTGAATTTTTAAAACCAGCGGCCAGTCGGGAATTATGCCTAACTTTGTGTTAGACACCGAAATTATGCTGGAATTTCCCTTCTAGATCAGGAAATTTCCATTAATCGGAAAAAATCTGGGGAAATGTCGTGGAATTTGCATTGAATCGCGTGCTCGGAAATTTATAGGATGGGCCTTTGTATGTTTCAACAAATTTTATGGATATCCTACTTTTCCAAAAAAATTAAGGTCGTCTATGACGGGGAGGAGGGGACGTCCTTTTTGAATGGCCCTTATACCAAGTTCACGTTGTTACGTGTGGAATTTGCCCCTATTGTATTTTATGTAAATGAGCGTGTCGTAATTATATATTTTTTTATTGTAAATCAAACAAATATATCAGTTTCTGATCGATTGCCCAAAACTAAACCATTCCTGTGGAATTAGCATTAAAAATGGCAACATTTGAATCGTTACAATTAATAATTGCATACATCTGCGACTTAGTAAATAGCTTAAAATTGGTAAATTCAGTATCTCCGGTATACTATAGTACAGTTTTGTATTGTATCGAAGAAAACAAAATGGAAGAGGTAGAGAAGGGCGAAGGTAACGCGTTAAGGGCATGCACTTTGAAATCTGTAATCACTAACTATGGGAAGTTATTTTTCCAGGATTAAAAACATGAATTAATTAAATGTTTGGTTTACATCAGACATTCACAATGTGCAATCTCGAAATTATTGACTACTATCTCAGTGGTTATTTTAAAGAATGGTTTCTTAATTGACTGGCTATTACTGGATTTTTTTCAGTCTTGAAATGTACATAAAGTAACATAAACTCGGTTTTCCCCAAATTCGGATTAGCATATGCGAAGATCTGTTTTTATCGAAAGAAGCCCTAAATCTCGCCAGACGAAATTTCCTGCGCCTATTTTGGTGGGCGGATGAAGTTCCGTCTAGTTTGAATAGGACCAAATTTGTGTTGACCAACTAATTGTCCGAGGTGCTACCATTTGGAATCTAGATTTATAAAAGCAACACGCACGTACATACATCAACTTACACACCATTGGGGCCTTTCGTTTTTTTTTCTCAAATAAAACCAAAAACTCAGAACCACAGCCTAATAAAAACACTTTCATTCTGGCGAGCTGAATTCATTTTAACACTTTCAAATATACCTTGAATGAGTAAACAGTAATCACCGTTCACTGACCAATGCAATTATAAAGTCAATTCAGGACTTTGGATTGACTTGTATACCACAAACGCATTGCTTATCTCTACAACAGGTCCACTCAAAATCAAAGAACGCCTTAAAAATAGTCGAATTTGTGCGAAATTCTTGACAAAATAATCGAGACCGAAGACATTCGAGATAATCTTAACCCTCTCGCGAGAGCATTATAATAAATTAACCAGCTAGCCTACAATCACGTGATATGCATCAGTGCAGGTTAGGATAGCTATATCAGTTAATTATTTTATTCAAAACTGATCCTGGTGAAATGAGCTATATGGGGATGTGCTATTAACAAATGTGTTTGTATGTGGAAGTAATGGGCTACAAATGGAGTAGAAATTGAAATCTTGCATGCAGAGAACCCATTTTAATAGGATTTAAAACATTCTAAAAGGATTTAAACCATTGTTAAATTTTGATTTTTCACAAGAACTTTTTGAAATATCTTTATCATTGAATTGTTTATCTTAAACAAGTATTTTGAGAAAATGGGAAGCTAGAAAAAATACTTTAGGATTTCCAGTAAAGTTTGATTGAAAATTAATAAATCAAATCAGTTAAATTCGAGAATCTCAATTCTTATTATGTTTACGGTGCTGCTCCACAAAGGGCAAAGAGTCCAAAATGCCAAGCTGGTGTTAAACTGTTAAAATTCTCAGTCATGCATACAAGACTTCATTTTAAAACGTTCTTTGATTTTAAATCGCAGAGATGCTCACACGGCATCGACCGATCTTAAAAATACATTGATTGTAAATGTGCACGATCTAACGATGAATAATTAAGACAGGGAGGGGAGAAGGGACGAGGAGAAAGGGGGGATAAGTTGTCACCCGTCAAAATATCGTTGAGCGATTTTTTTTTCAAACACGGATACAAATATAAACACGCATTGTTTCCGATCCTTATTCTTATACGACGCTTCTTCGTGCCATATCCGCCGAGTCGGCTCCATGAAGGGCACCTTTTCTTTACCGCCACTCTTTGCTGCTTCTTCCGGTTCTTCAGGATCTTCAGGTTCTTCTCCAACAGGAGTCGCGAGCCCCCCTGGATGCAGTTGACGGCAAAAGTGGCTTTGATATTGAGATTGTGCTGCGCGACATCGGGTATATATATATTTTTTTCTTTAGACGCGAGGATATTAGCTGCCCTAGGAGGAGTCATGCCCATATCACGCTATTCGGTCATCGGCCGAGTATACGGTCACTAACGCTAATTGAACCGCACCGACCAACCGAGCCGTTGGTCAGATCCAACTTCTGCTCTCGCTTCTACGAAGTATCGGCCAGCTAAACGGAGGCGACGCTAGCCCTCCCCCTCCTGGCGCTCTTGGGGGGAGGGGCGGAACAAACGGCGCTGGAGCTTGCCGCAGCGTCTCCGGTGGAGACGCCATAGAGGTCGCTGCTTCCCCAGCCGCCTTCGCCTCGCGGTCGGATCAACCAACCGCGAGAAGGAGAGAAAAAAAGGTGTGGGGGAGGGGAAAAAAGGTTCCCCCCCCGGGCTCAACAGTCCACGTGCTTGCCAGCCGCGTACTGGTCCTTTTTGGCACTGGGCGGCGTCAGGTAGACGGAGCCGCCGTACTCGTCATAGACGAAATATTGCTTCTGAGATTGCTGCTGCTGGTTGGGGTCGCCCCCCAGCGGCCGGCCCCCCACGCTGAGCATGGGGGACTTTTCAGGGGCGCCGGCGCTGGCGACCTCTCGCGGCTTCCACACTGGGCTGCCTGCCGGTGGATCCTTCTGCGGCTGGTAGTTGGTCGGCGGGTTGCTGGACTGGATGAGCTTGGCGGCAGTGCTGCCCGTGCTACCCGTGGACAGGGTGGAGGTGGTGCTCAGGCTCAGGTGGTTGGGGGTCCGACCCAGCATGGGCTTGTGGGCGGCGAAGTCCTTGTCCGATTTGTCCGACTTGTCCGAGTGCGAATCCCGGTGCAGCAGGTGGGGATGATGGTGGTGGTGGTGGTGGCCGTTGTTGCCGTTCACGTTGCCGTTGCTGATGTTGTTGGTGCCGTTCATGCCGTTGTTTCCGTTGCCATTACCGTTACCGTTGCTGTTGTTATTGTTGTTGTTGTTGCTGAGGTCCTTCATGGAGCCGCCGCCCGGCATCCCCTCGTCGATGCACTCGCCTAGCGTCTTACTTCGCGTCCGGAAGTTTTGGTCGACATTGTCGTACGTTTCTAAACACACATCGTTCGCAATGTTTCCTGCTGAGTGACGCTGTGGACCCTTGGGCGGCTTTTTTTTATTACTGAGGGTGCGAGCCATGGACGCCGCGTCGCCGGCCACCCGACGCATGGCTGAGGCCGAGGGTCCGCCCAGTGTGCCACCGCCTCCGTAGCGCTCGCTTCGGGACAGGGGCTTGTTGGCCGGGATGCTCATGTTGCGAACGCTCTCCCGGATGATCTGGCGGATGGTCTTCAAGAAAGAGTTGCGGAATTCTCCAGTGCTGGAAGAGAAAATACAAAAAGATCGTTTCAGAAATTGCCATTAGTTTGTCATAGGACAGACAGCTTTGAGTTGAATTTAGTCTAATGTACTTGGAGAATATTTGAGAAAATAGTTTAATTTTCAAAGATATTACTATTTATACTAGAATACGGTATAATCTATGTGCATCTAAAATCAATTTATCTGAAAATGCATCATAGGTGTTGAACAACACTGCTGAGACAAGAATCTGCAATTGTTGATTTATTGCTCGAGTTTGTTTGAATGTGAAAATGTCCTATCAAAATTGGTAATATATGGTCGGGTAATTTTTAAAATGTGATCACCGAATTACAGTCGAACTCAATGGGACCATCAACATGAGTTCGCAGTGGCGGCACTAGGGTTGGTGTCACCCAGTGCGGTAACTCATGGTGTCACCCCCCTCACGACACCCCATAGTATAGAATCCTCCTCCGAATCCGCTCATTTTTGCTGATTTTTGTTTTTAAATTCACGTTTGCAAATCAAAATAGAAAATGGAATATTTTCAGAAAATAAGTAAAAATTTTATCATTATTTTGCATTTTGGTGTCACCCCTTGTGATGGTGTCACCCAGTGCGGTCCGCACCCCCCGCACCTCCCTAGTGCCGCCACTGTGAGTTCGTCTTATTCGTAGTTCTTATTATCAGAAGTAAGAACAAAAATTGAAACCCACGTATATGAACCAATAGGTCCTGCAGCTCAAAACGTGTAAGTCCGATTACAACTCGATAATGGGGTTTGTCGAGAACTCGAAAATGTGTTTGAAAAAAACCGAAATTTAGTATTATCCGAGTTTTGTATTAAACAAATAAATGAACATTATTTTTGACAACACCTGAGAGCAGGGATTGTAAATTTAGTTGGTGGTATTGATAATTTGCATAAAGCGAGTTTGTTATAATAAAGTTCAACTGTATTGTGAACGTATAGTAGGTATTGAAAGGTTGGTGCTTTAAGTGACTTATGACCCACAAAGGAAGTTGAGATAACTGTCCTACCTGTTCGACAGGTGATACGTCTTTTCGGATCGTCGGTGGACGTGTGATTTGAGATGGATCAGTTCCCACATGAAGTGTGAATCCACGTCCCTCAGGCTGCTAGCCCGCACTTGCACTTCTGTCACAGGTATCAGTACTTGGTAGCGGATGATCTCCACTTCGGAATGGTTAGCCTTGCTTGATCCACCCTGAAAACAACACAAGTCTCGTTAACGAATTGTTGGCAAACATTCGTCTCATTGCGAACTGCAAGGGTTAGAGCCGTAGCCTCACCATCAGCTTCTTCTTCTGTCGGATGCGCTCCTTGCAGAGGAAGACAACAGCCGTCTTGAACACGAAACACATGGCGTGCAACTCCAATCCTTTCTTGATCTTGCCCAAGAATTCGGCGATGTTGAGCCACTCGATACCACCGTAATAAAGTAGTTCCCCAGGGCTGAGGTCCACGTGCTGGCCCAAAACAACCCCCCACAACATCGGGAATGAAATTCCAATTCAAGAAATCAATAAGTCTTCGAAGAATAAGAAGAAACATTCCAGGTACCTGCTTGGATACTCTCATGTGTTGCCGGAACAGGTGGTCAAAGATGGCACCGTACTCCTCGTGGATCCGCTGCATCTCGTTGATGTGCTCGGCCACTTTCTCCATGCCCTTGAGGGCCTCTGAAATTTGTTCACAACAGATGGTATTTATACAAATTAGTAAGATAAAAGAAAAAAAATACAAGATGGTGTCCAACCTGCGAGGTGAGCATGCTCTTCAGACTGGGAATCCGTCAGATTTTTCAGCTGCTGTAGAAGGAGAGGGTACTTAAGGATGCGCTGGATTGGCTTGATGAGATAAGATTCCAGTGTGGACGAATGCTGCTGTTTGGGATTGCGAGATTGGAGGAATTCTTGCAAAGACTGGTTCCCTTCATCTATATAAATTGATGAGATTGTAAATGAGTCAAAGATGGAATGAAACGAATCTTGTTGAACGCTCGGTTAATTCACTTACTCGGATGTAGAACTTTCTGTGCTTTGGAATGACTAGCGCAAAACGAACTGTACAATTTAAAATTATTGGCATAATATAAGAAGGATCGACCCAGAGAAAACAGCACGTTCTATAAGACGAGGGGGATAAAGTAACGCCATTAGCACACCGTACCATTATTGAAATGTCCGTGGAGTCCAATATTCTTACCTTGAATTGATGGACGTGATCGTACATGTCGAATTCGGGTTCCAATTCCAAAGCATCTTCCAAACTTTGGAGGAAAACCCTTTGAAATGCCACGATTTCCTGGATGTTTCCAAACAGGGCGTTGATCTCCGCATTCGATAAAAATGTTTCCTTTTTCAGAGGCTCCAAGTAGTATTCCAACAGGTTGTTTAGATGCTAAATAGAATAACAATTGATGTGTGGATTACAATCGTGTAATTTTTAGAATTAGAATCTGTCTGCCTCGGATATTTGCCGGATACTGTCGATCCTGTCTGCATAATTTTACCTTAACATAGGTGCGTTCCGTGTCGATCAGTTCCATGACCACTTTCCTAAGTTTCTCTGCATCCGTCAACTGACGTCCAAGTGCGAACGGTATTGCAGGTGGAGTTGTGGAGGGTGGGGGTGGACTAGGCTTTCGCAGATCTGGCAGTGGCGAACGACAGTACTCGGTGGTCACTTGTTCGGCAGTCTTTGGAAAAAAAAAAAAAAAAACGAAAAACTAAAATATAAATTCTGAAAGTACGATTTTGTATCCATAATTTCTTAGGGAACCACAGACCTTTAGAAGTGTTTCGATTTGTTCCGTGGAGACGTTGGGCTGTTCGATTTCGGCCGAAGACTGCTTGGATGACAAGCTGCGGGACTTACGGTCCAATAGACGTTCTTGATCTAAAAGTTACATTTGCGTTTTTTAACCCATTGCTTGCATATTGACTTGTATCAAATATTCTTTGCTGACATCATGGACAGTCTGCCACTGATGTTGGCAAGTACAAAGTGCGGGATACTCACTCCAAGCAGGTGCCGGAACGATAAGCCCCGTGATCATTTCCTCGCTAAGGGCCGGGTCACTAGGGGGCGGTGGACACACCAGTTGGTCGATGTAGTCGTCAGTGGTCTTCATCAGGCTGGTGAACTCGGGCGGCTCTGTACGACACGAGCGCATCATCATGCACAGTGATAGTTCCTCCTGGAGAACGGACTCGATGTACATCATGTCCAGGTCGCTGACTATAGCGCCGTTGATCACCATTATTTCATCGCCTTTGATTATACCTGTGGAAGATAACATGACAACGTGAATATGAGACATGTCCATGGATCATGGTCCAACATATCCACACGAGGATGACCAACCTTGTTGCATGGCCAAGCTGCGGTCCTCCACTCTGCTGACCATGACACAGAGCTCGTCGTTCCGCTCTGCATTTTCCACCAGCTCTGCCTCCACACTGAACCCCCACATCTGGTCGAGGGTACTTCTGGACAACTCGACTTGATACAGGATCTTGGCGCACACTTCCACCGCGTTGTAGCTCTGCAATACACATTCCTCGTCAATAATGAACTGAGATCATGGAGGTAAGTGCAGTGGATGACAGATCACACTTACGAGATTCTCCAAAAGATCGCTCCTGTGTGGTACAAAGTACTCGTCCATGTCTTTGGTGCTGTACAACCTGAGGAAGTGGTCGCTGGGGATCAGCTGCTTCTTGCTGCAAGACACAATTAGCAGCTCCTCGGCCAGCATGCCTTCTTTGACATACACGGTTGCAGACTGTAGATTAAAAAATGAGATTAGTTGTGAGAAATATCTTGGTGTCCACTGACTGCCATTGTCCGCACTGTGCACATGTCCAACTGTTGTCGCCTTGATCAATGGAAGGCAACATATGTGGCTAATGTTAAAATGAACTTACTCGACTGTCTGGAAGCATCACTTTCTGCGGCTTTTCTGTCAGTCCTGGCAGGTCTTGGGTACCTCCCGTGCTTAAGTTCAACGAGCGTCTACTGCTGAAGAAATGGACGGGAAAAAGAGGGGTAAATAATACCGTCATTGTATCTCGAGGGTAAAAATCCTCGCCTGAAAAGATGTGTACCTTCCACTGTTTGAACGTGACAAAATGGCGGACGTTCTCCGTTTTGTGGCGCCCCTGCCAGCCAGCAGGTTGTTCAACAAAGAAGGACTTCGGGCAGAGACATACGCATGGAACGAAGAGACCGTAAACACACCAAGGCGATTCAATGTGTTCTTGGTGCCTCTGGACACGTGAGCTAACAGATTCTGAAATGAAACCGAACACATCAGCTATATTCTATATGGGACTGCCCAAAAATCCATGGAAGAATTTAAACTGATACATTTGTTCTTTGATTCCTAAGGAATAAAACATATCTTAGTTCAACATTCACGCAGGTTGTACTAACCTTCGGATTGGGCAATTCCGTGTTCTGCAAGGAAGCCATGTAGCATCGGATGCGAAACTGTTCGCAGTGGAGCCTCTCCAGGTTCTCCTCCCACTGGTTGATCTGGTTAAGGAGAGTTTGCCGGCTGTCCACGTCAGACACGACGGTCAGCTGAAGATCCGCCATGTGACGCATTTTACTGTCCTGCAATTGGAGAAGTTACAACTATTTGCCTGTCTCGAATTTCAGAATCATGCCTTGTAATTGAAGAATGTCTCATCGACTCTTTTGGTGAGAGTACATGTATGTCCACACACTCAAGGGCTTACCGATTCAATTTCCTTTTCTAGCCGATAAATCTCCTCTTGCAGCAAATGCAGGGTTCCCGTCTTGCCACGGTGCCGAGCGAATGCGGCTGCGCACGCCGAATGGATACTATTCACCCAATTCTCCAGTTCCACCTGACATGGGGCCTAAGTGTAATGGAAACGAGGCAGTGGTTAGCTGACATGTTTTGGTAAAATTTAGGATTTGATGAAATGTCTCGAAGACAACTCTGGAAGAACAGCCTTTCAGAATTGTACCAAACACGGTGTTGGAAAATCTCACACTGTTGAAAATTGTTGCTATTGTGTTTCAATTAATTGGCATGGTTGTTCCATGGAAACATGACTCCTATACACTCACCTGAAACAAGTAGGCGTCACCAAATGCGGTGCTCAAACAGAAGATGTACTCCCGCTTGGGATGCTCTGGAATAGGTTGCATGATTGCGCCATCTACGATGATAAGATGTTTCGGGGTGTTGTCAATGGCCCTTCCTTCGCGGTTGTCACAAGGGTAAAATAGCAGAGTGGTTCCCTTTAGGCACACCCAATAGCCCTTCCAGCCACGTTTGCGAGCCAGCTCAACCTGGTGTTTCTTCCTTAGCAACCATTTCTTCACACTCAAAAATCTGTTAAGTAGAACAAGGGAAATTAAATTTATTAAAATGACCATTGTTCCATCTTGTAAACATAGATTTCACACTCAGATTCAAAATGTTCTGTTTATATTTGGATGCGAACTAGCATCGCCATCTGTGGTAATTTTAGACAAAAAACAGAAATTACCCCGCTTTTCTGACGGCTCCTGTGCAGTTGAAAGTGGACGAGGACACCACACTGATGCGGCTTTTGTAGGGAGAGTTGTGGCTCGATTCCACATCATCTTCGTCACTAATGGCGGTGGTCAGCGACATACGTTCATCGTCGGAAATCTAAAGACAAACAAAAAGTGGTTAATTAAAACATGGCAGCCTTCTAATGGATCGTTATGGTTTATGTTGGTCTAAAGTCTAAAATCGACCGCTTTTTGTTTCTATCAACAGTACTGGAAATACGAAAAATAGCCATCCTATAAAGTGGAATGTGGAAGTATGCCACAAGATACACGTACATACAAAGGGTGTTCATAAAGTCACTTCACTATTGACGAGCAACGAAAATGACCTATTCGTGTATATCGATCAGTTATGAGAAAGCCATTTGGGGCCATTCAAAAATTATGTCACACCTAGGGAGTGGATGGGTTGTTTGTTTTTTGTGACAATTGTGACCAAGGGGTGGGGGGTGGTTCGGTAATGTAACATCACACAATTAAATTTTATTTCAAACAGTAAAGAATACATTTTTTTAAATTTTTTTAACATTTGATATTTTGAATAGCAGTCGGGAAAAAAGATTTGGGTCCTGTTTAAAATTAAGTTTTTTAATATTTTTAAGTTTTTAGCAAATAAAATTATAAAAGAATATAGAATTATTAAAAAATAATGGGGGGGGAGAGGGGTTAATCGACGAGTTGTGACATAATCATGGATGGGGTGCAGTAACATTTGTGACAATTGTGACAAAGGGGTGGGGGTGTTTTAAAAGAGGCAAAAAAGTGTGACATAATTTATGGATCACCCCTTTGGGCTTAAAGTTGGACTGTGATTATAACCATTATATGTAACTATTAAAGATGGCAAAGACTAGCTCAGGTAGCAGTAGCTGAAACAACTAAAGTAACACAATTCATACACGTTTCATCCAGCCAAAACAGGGCAAAACATCGAAATTTGCGCCACCCCCCTCATCCTTCATTACTTAAATTTATGCCCTCCCCCTCATCCTCTACACTGGCATCTGGAAAACATCATAGTTTGAATTGTGCTACTTGTACTTATCAAGTTTCAACAACAATGAGTTTATTATATAATCCAACAAATACTTTAGGCATCCCTGTTCCCTCCCCCCCCCCTCACTCACTACCCAACGCCACTGGTTTCATCTCCATAATGGAATACTGATTAAAATAACACTAATAAGTGGATAATACATTTTTCACTCTGCAAAAATAAGAAATACAAAAGCAACAGCACCGATGAAATACAAAATTAATGAAATGCTATTTTTTCTTGTAGATGGTTATCAAAAGTACACAAGTCGAACTTTTTTGTCGATTTAAATTTTTCAGATATTTACTTTATTTTATCTTTATATGGAGGGGAAGGGAAAAGCTATTTCCTTTCATCACAATCGAAAAGTCAATCCCGATTTCTATAAAAGGGTTGGAATATAGGAGCCGACGACAAGCACATTAGTGGTTTTTATGCGCATAGATTTCCCATTACATGTCGAGTATAAAAGCATCGCCTTTTCATCTACTGGATTTTAATCGCAAATCGGTTTTTTCCTCCATTCTCCATCCTCTTTCTTAACCCTTCTGAGCCCACCTTGAACGCACGTAGGCCATGGCCAAAATCCTGTTTTTTATCCCTCTTTTCTTATTTCCATCGATCGCAATTCCCATCTTTTCATCGCCGTTCCCGTTTTTTTGTCGTCCCAGGTGGCGCTCAACCCTTTCTTTCGGCAGAAACCTTGAAGATGACTTGGTTTTCTCCTTTGATCACCTTGAAGACCCACTGTCCTTAATAACAATGCAACCCTTCCACCTCCTCCCCCGCAGCATCCTTTCTGCGAACATCTTATAAAGTAAGGGAGATTAAATCGGCAATGCGGGCGAATATGAAACGCGGTCGAGCGCGCCGCCCTGCTGGCCAATGTTGAAAGTCGATATGGTGGCTGGAGAGTGGCTATTAGGAAGATTGTCAGATATTGGGAAGAACTTGAATGATGGCGAGATATGTTTTTGGTAAGAGCCCTTTGGAGAGTCGTTGAGAGGATGTGGGGCAGAGAAGTTTGGTGGTGGAAGCGCTACCACCAAACACTTAATGTGGAAACATTGCATAATTAAGGAATGGTCAGAGACCCTAATCTGATAGTAGAAATTAATATGTGGAATGTGTATTTTGACATGTGTTTGGGTGTGTAGTTTTGCATTTATTGTTTAAGGATGAAATGGTTACTTCTAGTCTTTACTTTTCTAACATGTTTACCACAATTTTCATAAACAACAGCGCACCCTGTACATAATTGATTTTTTCCTCTCAGTATCGAAATGCTGTTTGCACTTGAGAGGAGGATAAAATAACGTCTGCGGAAAAGCGTTTTGGCATTAACGCGTTCGATAACTCACATAACGCCCATTGTAGAAATGGGCTTTATAATCATTTTGGGATTTTCTAACTGATGTTTGCTCATTAATGGGCCATCCATTCACAATCATTCAATCCTACGCGTGTCTTTCATCATTTTGTGAAACCAGATCCGAGGGAAAGACAATCCCTTAGGCTAATTAGTATGCTCTCAAACTTGACCCAAATGACCCGAAATTATATCGATGACGTAACGATCCTGCGTCGTTGGATCGTTCGTGACGTCATTAGGTACGGGATGACACACCCTGTACCGGCTAATATATTGCAATTATTCTCCCAACGGGATTTATTAATGTACTCTAGAAATCTTTTATTCAATTTGATTTATACTTCGCAACAGTCGCGTAATTTCAGTTAATATATGAAGATAATTTAAAACACGTTTTCACTGAATAAAATAGCGCTCTCCATGGTTGATCTCGTTTCCATGGTGAGAGAGGAATTATGTTTTATTTCAGCTTGATCTTGATTTTACGCTTTTCCCAATAATCGTTCTCAGTTTAAACTCTTTATTTCGTTCAATCCTCGCTCGGAATAATAATAAAAACGCATAATAATAAATTTTTTATTAGATGTGATGATAGATGAGGATCCCGTTTCAACCCCCTCGAGGGCCCTTTTAGAATACAAGGACACCCTTAAGAGTTTCAACGCGTTCGTTGCCTTCAGAAGAAATTCCAGAGTTTACGATTTGCCCCTTTAACACGTTTCGATAGCGAATACAGTGGAGTCTCACTTATACGAATATGAAGGGGAACAGAAAATTCTTCTTATAAGTGAATACAATGTACATGTA
>JAQGBW010003148.1:0-17185 GCA_034698625.1 Julus scanicus
TTTTCTAAGGTAAAAACCCAATTTTTCTAAGGTAAAAACCCAATTTTTCTAAGGTAAAAACCCAATTTTTCTAAGGTTAAAACCAGTATTTTTCTGCATTACAGGCTAATTCTCTGCTCTGCTAGGCCCTGTTCAATACTGGTTATCTTAAATACATGGCAAAAATTGTCTACCCCAAGATTCTGGACCATATCCTCCCCTAAAATGTGAGGACATATACGACCTTGTCTCTTTTACAATACCATGAATTGTTCGGATGAAATTGTGTATTAAAAGGTTTTAAAGGTCGCCATCTCTTACACGATGCGCATTACATGAATTTCTTCAATTCACATCTGGTTGCCCTGGAAAGGTCAGGACGACGTCATCATCGACGCACCTTTAATGCAGATGCTGTCTCTGCGGTGTTACCACATGAAATCCACATGTCTCGCAGATCGAAGTTGAAAACCTGGGTCAATGCTCTAGCTCCTGCTATGATGAAGCGCTAGGGATGTTCAATGGTTTTTGGCAGCTCGCGCGCTATTGGTCCATTGAACTAGTGCGTAGATGAATAGGACATGTGGTGCAGATGAGGGCGTTGAACACTTTTTCCCCCCCTTGCAAAAAAGCGTAACTTGCACATGAACTGTAGACGAGTAGGACTCTTTAAATTTCAATTAAAAATGACGAGGAAGCAAATCTTGCACTTTTTTTTGGCGTAATTTCGCAATTGTGAATTAATTAAGTTAGATATAACCCTTTGATGGTGTTAGGCCATCCCTTAACATGGGCAATCTCTCAGAGCATTGCATGATAAAGTCAGACTTGTTATTGTACTGACATAACGGTTGTTTGGGTTTTTAATTCCCCATACAGGGTGTCCGTAAAAATCGTATAAATTTTGGAAAAAAATTATTAGTGTTATTATTAACAAAAGCACTCCAAATGAATATTCTATGAACTGTCTAAAAACTTAAATGGACTCACAACTGTCCAGCAGGTAGGCTTTACAATATACAAGCAGTATCAATTTCGTTTCCAAGATACAGTTACTTGGCAACTGATTAAATTCACGAACTTTTACTTTAAATTGATCAGAATTAAGCCGGGGTTTTCCATTAAATAAATAAGTAATCTTCTTTGTATTGGCAACCCGCATGCATTTCAGCTAATCTTGCCAATCAGACATAAAACCACGATGTGCTTTGCTGACCACAGACATTCATTTTATTGTCAATTAATGGGTAGTTTACCATTTGGAAATTAGTACTTTCTTTATGTCTTGCGAGGTAGGAAGTCGTGTCTAAGCTCTGTTGATATGATAGCTTTCCATATGCGAATTTTAAATTAAATTAGATGATGTGCTTGATTTCGTTGTCTTTCAGAAATTCCCTGCATGATAACGTTTTTAATTTTATAAGATGTGTAATTTAAAGCATATGATGCGTAGTCTTTAGATTTCAACTTTTCAACCAAAACACGTTTGAGCCTTTCAGGGAGAGTATTTTCTGGCACAATATGTCATAAAAGAAAATGTATTCAAGGCTCATTTTTTCTCACAGTATTTCTCATCTCTATAACATCTACTTGATTCCGACTGTGGGTGTCTTTCAGTATCTAATCTTCAAGCAAGTATTTTTTGCCACTTGTTCTGGCAGTTTTATTGACATTTTATCATGCTCGTTAATTGACTGGTGTCGCTATCTTTAGCGACTGTATTAACATGCCGTTTCACTGACGTGGTAATTGGATCGGATAGATCTTCTTGTAATTGTACTGATGTAAGACTATGCCAACTCTTGAGATTGAAGTGATCGAAATCCAACATTAGCTCAAGGTTTAGGGGCCTCTATAGATGGGTCCATAAAATCACGTAATTCCTCTCTTCAGACTTCCCATATAGTTAAAAAAAAAAAATTGAAACATCTGCAACTTTGTTGCTCATTGCAAAACCTGAGCATGCACACGGATAAAAAAGGCCCTTTCAACATTCACGACCAAGCTGCTCTTTTATTGATCATCTAATGAACTCGATTCAACAACATCAGTAATTCTCGTTTTGAATGCTTGGTTTATGAACCAAGGACTGGTGCTATACGCAGCTATGCACTAGTTCAACATTTTACCGTTGATAAATTGGACAACTTAATGCAATTTGTTATATGGCTTTCAGAAATCTGTACGATTTAATGTATTTCAGGCTGTTCTTAAATTTTCCCAAAAAAATATGCCATTTGTGATGAAACATTAACATGCACTTATGTATGCCCGACTTTACCCTCTGCGTTTGTGAAAAGCTAAATTTCTGCTGAATTCAGACAAATCTGCAGACTTTCATAAAAAAACGAACACAAAAAAATGACTGAATATTTTCTTAAAACTTTTACACAACATTGAGTTGCCTCATGCATGCATAAAGCTAAAATTACTGTTGCTTTGACATTGTTAAATTGTTATACTTGGGGTGAAACTTTTTTTTAAGAGTGCTCATTGCAATGGGCCAAAAAGAGTTCGTGTTTTCCATAAATAATGGGCAGTTTTCAGTGTTTGTGTTTGGAGATTTTGGGAATGTTTATGGGAAACATCTGGAAAATGTTTAAATTCTGAAACGGAAGTTGAAACTGTACCTTATACCGAATTTAGTGGAAACACATGCCAGATACACGCGCCATGATGGGTGCATCCCTCTCATGACCTATTATATGATCATGAACTTGATCCGTGCCCTGCTGGCATGTTTATAACACCTCCATGATAAAGTTTAAAAAAAAAATTAATGAAAATTACCTGCCAGCCATTATTTGGGTTTGATTCTCAGAGGGCGCCTCGGTTCAGCTCTAGGGCAATTTGTATTGACTTTCTATGTCTATTAACGCATTTGTCTACGGGTGGCACGTCCATGCCCTCCAGAATAGTTGAAGCATATTTAAAAAAAATGGTTTTAGTATTAATCAAGTCTTCATGATCGGTGTCACAACAGGATATGTTGTAAGACCAAATTACAGCTGTTAATCATGCATGAAAACGATGCTTATATAATATTCGTGTTTGGCTTGCGAATTTGTCCACCTGAACTTCCCTTAATCGAATTGTGATATAATACGTTATGTGTTCAGGTTTAATTACAACAATTTGCTTTGGGTCTCTAAAGTTTTAATTAGATTGTAAATTATGAAAATCGTGAGTAACTTGATTCTCGTGGACGTTATTTGGGGAATTAGGCAGATATATGAGCGTAACATGATTTTGAACTCAATTATGAACATTCCAAAAAGTATACCTCTTACATTTTTTTCTTCTGATAATATCGCTCTAGTTTTTTAGTCTTTGCTTAACATATTGCATAATCTAGTTTTAAAATGTAAACAATTAACATTTATTTAGTTTTTATGACATTCTTCACTGGAAGCAGGGTATTTAAAATAATACCCAAAGACTTTGGTTTATCTATGCTTTACAATATTTTAAGTAGTGTTATTTAGCTCAGATTTTAACATATATAAAATCGGTAGTGTATTCACAGATAGAAAAAAAATCAATATATGTATCTACGGCATAATTTGCACTGGATAACTTTAAATAATATGCCAACTTTATGAGATGTTCTTAAATGTATTGAAGCATACCTTATTTCGAAATAATCCTTCTTATCGTATATCGACATTTACAAACCTTATCCCCTATTTTCATAACAAAATTAGGTTAATTTCAGTATCAATCCTGGATGTTATCTTAGTTATTTTGTATAAGCCCCATAATTTTCTTATTTTTTCAATTTGTTATCCTTTCTCAGGAAATGTACACCACATACACCAACAAGATTAAGTGATACGGATACACATTAAATCTCCAAGTTTACTTATGGGCATTTCCATGAATCCGTTGTCAATCGAAAAACTTGGAAGCAGTTAACGGCAATTAACTGGCGAAATTACGCGAGTCTTTCCAAGAATTGAGGCGATTTTTGTGGGCATTTTGGTAGACACCCTAATGGCAGTCATGGTGTGCCGGATATACAACCAGCAGCAGACATGGAACATTAGCATACCCTGCTCCTTTCAGTATGGATTGAAATGTTTTTGTGTCCCCACCCTCTTCCCCTCCATCACATCTGGCTTGGTTGTTAACAATATGAGGCTTGATTCTAAATGGACCGTGTTTGGTTTTACACGGCTGGTACCCTTTTATAGAATGCTTTGTCGTCCTCAGCAATACATACAAATGCCAAGCTTGAAAAAAAGATGGGAAAGGAAAAATGGAGTTGTGATATGGATTTGTCACAATTGCCGTGCGAGATTTACTAATATTATAGTAAAATATGAATATACAGATGCACGAATTTCAATTTGCCCTCATTGTCTGCTCTCGCTTTGCTTTAAATTCGAGTAAATTAACGTTAATTCGCATATTTGTTGTGAATGTGTCCCCTGGCGACTCTGAAATTACTTAGTCGTAAACGTGATTTTCTATTTATTTAGAGCCTCTTGCATTATTTCAATTAAACCTAGGATAAATTATTTGAATTGCGCTGGAATGATGGGTGGGCTTACGGAATGAGGTGTAAGGCTGCTATACTCTTCCTGGTTTAATTAACATTTTGAACTACTGTATCCGATTTATTCACATAGTTCAAACTGAGGTTTACATCTAAAGAAGTTTCATGCACCTACCAATCTCTTTATTTATTAATTATTCACTTGGAATACGAATTATTCACACAATCCGTCTGAGAAGAGGTGTATTTAAGTAAATTATGGTAATGCCTGCCGATGCCACTGGCGTTATACCAGTCTTTTTTCTTTTTTTTTTAAATTGAACCATTTACACATTTCCCCATGTAAAATAATTAGTTTACTTAATTAAGCATCCAATGCCAGTGTAATTCATTTGCTAATTTGTTAGAACAGGAGTATAGCTTTCAAATGTTTGCCTTTACAAGTAGCATAATGTAGATTCCACAGCTTTATAGTCCTTGTTTTATTGTAATTTTGAACTATTCTATTACATAGAACAGAAAACATAACTAGATCATACGCACATATACAAGGGCTATAAGAAATCCCTTCTAGACCTGTTTTCGATAAAACAAGCCCTATTGTTTTTTATATTTTTTACGAGTCGTGGTTTATTTCATAAAAATAATAATAAAATCGACCATATAAAGTAATAGAATGCTTTTATAGGGAAGTATACATATGTCTCTAAAGGCTTGATATAACCGGTCCCTACATATACGTTATACTGTAATTTGTTTGGGCTGTTATGCCCCAGTGATGTTGTTATATTCAAATTTTTATACAAGTCGAATTTGAATGCTACTTGCATTTTTCTATGGTCACAAATAAGCTCATAAGTGCAAATAAAATATGAAATAAGGGCATGTTATGCTCAAATTTCATTTGAAACAGAATTCAATTCAGAAAAGCAAGAGTTGGTTGCCCTGAGACCTGTTTGAGAACCTTGTTGTGAAGGCAAGGGATTTCAATTCTGCATTTCATATAGTTTTCAGACTTCACTAATGTATTTTAAAGCGAATTTCAGGATCCACTAAGATTCATGTAGATTGAAAATCTATACGAAATCATATAGGGTTGAACATAGTTTCTGTTTAGAGTGTATTTGGTGTTTGGTGTGTAACGAAAACAATTTCTTTTGGAAACTATACTTCTTGGGAGACTATTTTCTGGCAAGGATTGTGATCTGTTTAACCCTTGTCACTTGTAATTTCATCGCTGTTGTTTTCTTTAAGGTTGATATAAATTGTGGCTCAGCTCTTTAATGTTATGCCTATTTATCCTTCGTGGTTATAGCAAATATTGTCAGTGAAATAAATTATTTCTGCCATTTTTCTCTTTTCCAACGATTTTGTAAATTGATTTGAAATCAGTAATAGCATCGTGTAGCAGGCATCTGTCAAATACGCGGTTATTTACAGTCATTATATATACGTGTGTACACGTTGGCGAAAAAGTTAAATGGAAACATGAAATATTAAGAACGGATTTATCATTTCCAAGTTAGTAGGGTCTACATCTTTTGTCATTGCTATCATTTTTCTATATAACGGAATTCCATTCCAACGCAACCCTGCATTCGTCAAAACGAATTATTTATGTGTCTTGGACTCGTAAGTTCGGATCTGGGAGCATCTGTTCACTTTTCTATGTGAAAGTCGACTGCCTTTCATAGTGTTCACGTTTTTAATGGCTGCCGAACATCTGTTCGGAAATTGATAACCTTCAATGTGCCATATACTACTGAAGAATGAACTGAATTTGTATTGGGGCGACTTCTTTCGATGTTTATCACTTTGGATGTACTACCTGTTTCTAGGCATTTTTTTCTGTCATTGTTCGCCCAGTGACAATATCGAAAACTTTTGCAATATATTTGAATATAGAAGAAAATCATGTATACAGCAGAACCTCTCTAAATGAATCCTGTGTAAATGAATAAACCTCTCTAAAAGCATAAAATGTGAGGGCCCTGACTTGAGATCCGTGTAAGCTAATGAACCTGTTTAAAAGCATATATTTCATCAGTCCCAAGACTATGCTTTTAGAGGGTTTCTACTGTAAATATATAAAATGGGAGTAGTTTATTAATAATAATCTGGGCAAGGTTTAAGAGGATGATGAAGTAAGCCCTTAAAACAGTATTTAATGCAAAATAGTGTGATTGACAATGCTTCTGTAAAAAGTTTACAAATTAAGCAAAATAATTGAAAATGAAAGCTTAATGGAAGACTTAGATTTTTAGCAGTGTTTCACTGCTCACGAAGCTTACGGATTGTTGATACTACGCTGATATGCCAGTGATAATCAATGCAGACGATTTATTTAATAAATGTGCCTTTGTGTTTTGGACCATACGAGTATTATTCTGCATGTGTTTCATAATTAACTGCAAATCTTTTTACGTTGGATAAATTAGGTATAAAAAATGGGAAAATTTAATTTCTAATAAGAGAATTGCATCACAATTAATGTGGAAAAATGAGCAATTTAATCCATCCCTCATTTTTTCATGTTTGCATGTAGTTTGACCGTCACCATAAATTTCCCTGCGTGTCCCTATTTTAATATGCGGAAAAAGTTATAATTGGAGAATTTATCACGCTAACGTAATTAACGTTCACTGTATACATTCGAGTATATTATGTTATATATAACATTTCAAAACACTTGTGTAGCATTTCGGTTTTGCAATATTTATTACGGTACAGTTAGTTATACAGCAAGCTTAGTAACCAAATATAGATTGAAAAATAAATTCTCGAGATAGTATTTGTTCGCCATTGCATGACGACGTGAATATTCTTTACCTATTGTATCTAAAGAAACAGTCACATACATATTTAATATAGGAAATGGAGCTATTTTAAAATTTAATATAACGCAACAATAGGATATACAATCGATTCCACAAATTCAGATTTCTCAGATAAGTAGATAGGACAATAAAATGCTAGCAAATCTATTTTACAAACGATGTCGTCTTCGTATCTGGTGATGTATGTGTACTACATGTATTATCTGGTCCATAAGTAGAATATAAAAAACAAAGTTTAAGCTACCATAGCTTTTTATCTGGAACTTTATACCTATAAATCAATGACCTATTTAGACTGTTCAAATTTTCATCGTCGATGTTTTAAAAGTATCCAGCTAGGGCTAATACAGTAGCAATACATTCTGTAGAAAGAAATTATTGGAATATACGAAGTTTTAAGTTATCGTCTTTCTATCGTATAGTTGTTCCAAACCACACACAATTTGCAAAAGAATTACAGATGAAGTGTTTCTGTTCATTAAAACTTGACTTGCATAACAGTTAACTTTTAAAATATTTTGTTGTGGTAAACTACAAAGGATGCGGGTGTTTGGATATTGGTTGTTCATATATATTCAATTTATGCCAATCGCACACTGACTACTGATACAGAAATGGCGATATTTCATTCCAATAATTTTCGGCAAAAGTTGACATTTATGTCCTAGTATATGCCATTAGGCTCACATGGACATTGACGTATTTACTAAAGGAATTTGGCTTCTATATATCAACGAAGAAGAGCAATGTTATTCATCCCATGCTGGGAACATGCCCAGTCTGGAGAGGTGCCCAATAAATGCGATTATGCTTGTGTATGCTATGCGTGGATCATATGTATATGGATATATCCAGCGTGAATCTTCCTCCTCCATCAGAGCAGTGGAGCCAATGATTGTTTCCCACCAATCTGGGTTTAGATAATGGGGTTATTGATTCTGCTGTCTGCATGGGATTATTGGAAACAATATATATAAGCACCAAAATAAGATGGCGAGACCGGAGAAACGCCTAGAGATTTTCAACGGGAGCTTATGATTTCATCTAGCCAACAATTTTTTTTTGTTACTACAACGTAGGCCATTGTGCGATATGCTCAGACCAAACATGAAAAGTCAGATGCTTAATATTAAGTCGTCTGATATGGCTAGCAATGTGAGCGCAGCAGAATGGAGCAAACAAGATCCAAATAGAATCGGTCTAATGGGAAATTTGCGAAAGGAGTGTAATCGCCAGGCTCATGCAAACGACTTTTTTGTCAAAATAGAGAAAAGGCTGGTGTATAACATTCAAGAATTTTGATCATAAAAAGCATCAGGAGAAATTGCATCCATTTAGTAGGAAATGCATGCAGTATGTTACCTATTGCGTAGGTTAGTTAGTTTCGTTTGGTGATGTTTGTGATCATTACACAATATATTGACTTCCCTCCCTGCCCCCTGTCCACATGGTGTCCATTTTAGTTCCCCTCACTTCCCCTCCTCATGGACTTCCTTATTTTTTTTTTTTTATTTTTTTTTTTTTTTTTTTTTTTAAAGTAAGGTACCCGAAAATGTGTTAGAACTTGCAAAGGCTCATCCTATAAATAAATTTTCAAGCATCCGTCTCGCTACATATTCTAGTGCATTTTCCCAGATTTTTCTGATTAAAGGAAATTTCTGTCCTCGAAGGGAATTCCAGCATAAAATTAATGGTTTTACCCCTTCACTACCCTCTGTCCACATGCCAGCAGACCCCCTTCCTACCCCCTCTTGAGGAAGTCCTTTTTGAATGGCCCCTAAAAAGAATTTTCACTACTTTAAATCGTTGGAACATCATTTGTAAACATCTAGTCATTCTGGAAGTAAAGCGGTTATCATAATTTAAATAAAACTGTAAAATTATTTTTATGTTAGGAGAAACTGCATTACAAATTACTTTAGTTTTTTTGCTTTCAATTCTATTATCGGGCTTTAGGCCCATGATATAATGAGGAATTATTACTTATTTGAAATGATTTTCAGTAAATGCAGTGCCATTTAATTTTTTTAAATAGCACTTTCGCAGAAACCTGTCATATAGCATTTCATCGTCTCAAAATGAATCCCCATGCATTTTGGACGCCATTTTCATATTCTCTAATGGAAAGCACGCATACTGCTTCTCCACATTCTTTTATGGCACACTTTAATATTACTATAATAGGAAATCTAATACCCTCGCGTTGTTTTTCTCTTGCATATCCTGTATATTACATTCACTTTGATGAAATTAATGTTCATAAATTTCCTTATGGCATGATTTACGTTTTTTTTCCTGTACAAGGCGATACCCGCTATCTATTCGTGATTCTTAATTTAGCATACATCAACTTTTTGGCACTCTGCATACATACAGAGAGAAATGCTCGAAACTTCACTGGAAGGCCATTTAATTAAAATAGAAACGCATTGCATTGCACGGAAAAGTAATTCAACTGAATGAAATTCGCTTTATTGACAAAAATGAAGTACATATTGAATTACGAAAGTTTCCTTTTCATTTGTTTTCCTTCAAAACATGTAGGCCGTGTAGTTTTAAAATAGCTGCTTTTAATTAAATTTTGTATTGTTTAGTCCAACTGCCTGCTTAAGTTATTAGTCATTGGAGTGTGTATTTCAAGTATTAATAATTGTGGCAGCGCTATAAATGTATAAATTTAGTTTTGCATATATTTTAACCTTAGAAAAACATCATAGCTATCTAGTGTTCCTTTTTTGTGTTGCAAATTTGTACACTCGATTTCTTGTTTCGAAATTGTGTTATTCTGCATTAATTGTGTTATTTACAGTTGTTACACTGATGTACATGTTAACTATAAGCTGTTCGGTAAATGTTGTGAAATCCCACGAATCCTTTTATTTCTAGCAGCCCTGAACAAATGCGACTTCAATAAAACCAAATCGATTGTTGTGCAAAGTGTGATCAAAGTTCGTGTAATGGCAAGACCCTGAGATAGCGCCAAACACTTTGTCCCTTTCTGTTAACGAGATTCTGTTTATACGTGTGGATCGATCATAAATTTCGAGAAAAGGGCCATCGAAACTGCCCTATCGCTAACGAGCTAGAAACTAGAAGTAAAAGGGGTTAACCCTGAGGGAAAAAAAAACATGTACTGTTTTTCGGATACTGCGAATGTGGCCTCTGCCCTCCATGCTTTAAATTCGCTGACGATAAGAAATCTGAAGCGTAAATCACGTTTATAGGTTACTTTGTTATTTTTCTTCTACCAAATAATTTGTTAGGTGTAAGAGCCGAGGTTGGTGACCAGCTCACTTGTTTTAGTGCGAGTGTTTTCAGCGTAAATATTTGGACTAAGGGCGTGAAATTCTATGTTGCAGCCATATTGCCTTCTGACTTGGCGTCTTGGTGGATGTGGGAAAATGGAAAGCAATGTTGGCATCATCAACTTATCTTCATCCTTTGTTGCTTTTTGACTACATGATAACATTTTAAACTTAAATTATATTTTTATCATGATCCCAACTTGGAATACTAAGTTTTATTCAAATGGCAGACTGACTGAGCTACTTTTTTTGTGGATTGCTAATAGTGAAGTTAACATGGTGATGTGGTATCTGGATAATCAACCAATTCATACAGATTATATTTTCTGATCATAGATCAGTTATCAAAAAAATGGATTGCTTGTTGTTCAGATGTACATTATGATTGTAGTCTCACATTCTGTGATAACAGTGAGCATTAGGTTATTGGTAACCATTTTAAGAAGACTCCCATTATTCTATCCTTATCTTTATATTAATCATGGTGATTTGTGCAAATGTAAAATTCCTCATTGCTTCTTAGTGTGTTGCTCCCTTTGTAGATAATCATTTTCATTTTGAAATCTAGGAAATGTGAGGCTATATACTGACGCTATCTTTTGTCAATAGGGCAACAATGAAACTCGAAAATGACTTCATGCAATTACATATTTCTCCGTTTGCAGTATCAAATGAAAAACTTGGTTTTCTTCTAATATTTATGATACATCACTGCTACTGTTGGCCTACAGTTTCCTCTAGAGATGATATTTCTAAAGGAAACGTATCTTCTCATCACCCCCACACGCTTCCCCGCTTTTTTATGATGGGGACGCCAATGACTTCTGAGTCATACTGCAATACTGGCTGCAGTGACCAGATGTCTGTACTTTTTTTGTTGTTGTATGATGCTTCTGATTCACGGTGACAAGGGACGAACCGATACCCCATTAAAGCTTTTCGGCGTCGGACTTGGACTAATTATCCATTACATTGGCAACAACAGATGCTTTTAAAAAGGGGATAGGATTCTGGCTTGATGAGTGGCATCCGGCGATTTCCGTCCAGAAGTGGTTGGAGTACTTGCAGTGCAGTGGTGTATTCTAGGCTTGCGGTTATTGCATTATACTTGATTTGCAGTTGGAGCATTCTTTCAACATATTTCTTTATTGATTTCCACTAATATGATGATATCCATGTTGTTTCTATCATTTTGGCAATTCCTCAAATTGGCAATTCCTACCCTGATTTTGTGTCCATGATCAAATCAATTCTTTGGGTTTGGCGATGAAAGGCAATGAAATAGTGTGAAAGTTATATATTGCATTTAGATGAGAGATTTTTTGAATATTTTTAATTAATTCATTTTGGCGATTTAGAAACATTTCACTTTTACAATTTATTGGTCATATACTACATAATATAATAATGCGTTTATGTACAATAATTTAAGTACATTATAGATTTGTACCGAAGTTCACAATTAAACTTGTATAGGCCAAAACTTTGTTTGTGATACAATTTATATTTATAAATGTTTATTTGTTATTACATTATAATGTCTTAATGTTAAGTTTAGTAGCATCCATATATGAGATATAATTTCTTACTTTTTTTTCCAAAATGTATGTAATTTGAAATATTTAGTTGAACTGAACTATTTTTTTTTATTCTGGGCATGCGTGGGCTTCTTTATTTAACTTTCTCTTGATTGCTAAGGGAATTTACTGCATCATCCCTGTTCTAAGGGATGTATATATCAAGCTGTATATTCAGGAAGGTTGCGGTATGTTTATTGGTAAGGTTGGCATTGCCAATGGAGCTGAAAGGAAATTAAAAAAGCTAATTGATTAAAACATTAAACATAACAAATTCTCGATCTGAACCTCGAGCGTCTAAATCTCTCTATATATAGCTCAACATCGCCTGGTTTAATAATTTGTCATTTCAACGAATGACTAAATATATATGTGATTTAGAATCATGAAAAGCAATTATGTATTCTCGGTTAGCGTTTCATGTAGAGAATTACAAGTACTGGCTATAAGAATTATGCTTATGTCTTTTCCATAAGTGGACTGGAACATTTCAGTTCAAGTGCCGTCCATTTTCCCTTAGTTATTTCTCGTCTGGTTTTTTTTTCTCTGCTCTGTGAGGAATTTAGATGGATAAGTTTTTCGTGAAAAGTGCAGAAGTGCTCTTGCATGTTTACAATGATTTCTGATTTTGGAACAACGGACATTGAACTTTTCTCACCATTAGCATGACAAACCCCAATATAACGTTTCTTAATATTTGAGGTCCCCCTCCTCTAAATTCTGCATTGTTAATTAACAAATTGTTTTTTCTCTCTTTGTAGGTAAGTCATTTGTGTCAAACCTTTTTACAATCATTCAGTAGATGACGGCAGATGGTAAGCATGCTCTTGCTTTAGTAAAAACATATATTTTTTAATTGAAAATATTTTGTTGGTGAACCGTTTACACTCGCAGTTGCGAAGGTTTTCAAAAATCGTATGCGCAGGAATGGAAAAAAGGTATAAAATTAAATTAGATTACTCATGTTCAGTAAATCTGACGGAATCAAGGAAACGAATGCAAACAACTCTCCTTGGCAAATATTGATTGCAAAATGAAAAGATGTTTACTCCATGTACATTAAGATTTTCAAATATTCAAATGTACATACTTGTCTCACTTATTTTGAAAGCTTCTGAGTTTTTATAAAAAAATCTTTCGATGCCTTTTTTTGGGCCAATTTTAGAGATAATTACTCTTTAAGCAAACATCAGCTCTAAATAAAATAAAAATGTTCCATGTGAATTTGCCCCTAAATTTAATGAAATGTTCAATCGATGAAAGCCGTAATTATTCGTTTAAACACTAGCAATTATACGAAGTATGCAAACACTGCATTGTTCTTAGCTTTTCATTAACATACTCGATTATTACATAACTTTTACAATTTATTTTCAAAAAATTTTCTGCAGTTTTCCAATGATGCAGACATAAATGGGAATTTACTCGACACATTGTATTCTTTTGGAATTTAATTGGAAATAACAATCAATAATTAGTTAAATGAACGTTTTTAAGTTATAATGATGTAAAATTGTTTACATGTCAAGTCTGTCAATGTACGTTTTTCATATTTTAGTTTCACAGAAACTTGGTACCTCGGTCGAGGGGTCATTTCTGAGTTCTGAGTTCGTTGATCATGTTAAACCCTTAAAAATATGACCATAAACACTATTTTGGAGCTAAATTGGGCCAATAAAATCTCAGAAGAACATGCATGTATGGCGTTTATCGGTTTTGTATAGCATACCGTATCTCATAAAAATCACAGAATCTAATTATTATGTTCGTGTTTGTGTAATTACTAATGTCTTGTAACTGTTTGCGCATTTTATGATAGTCAAATACGATAGATTCGTCCTATTCATCCCCTTTCGTTCTTTCAATACATTATCTCGAACTTTGTATTATTCATTACAGAATATCTTAATTACACCCTAGAAACTCATTCATCCATTTGCATTAACTACAAAATACATCACCTTCCAATCTTCATCTTATTTCCTAATCTCTTAATTTCCCTTCTTCTGTTGCTCTTGCACCTACCTTTGAGACTCTCCGATCACTCCTTTCATCTCTCTGTTTCACGTTATTGTATCTGGTTTGAAATGTGATGGAAACACAATTATTGTATAGAAATAACCGAAAAATATTCGCTACTTTACACAAACCTCTTGACTAACACAACACTCATCCTTCATTCTCTTTATCCATGATAAGTTAATTATCGTGGCCTAAATGCATGTTCATTAAATTTGAACATCAAAAATGTCGTAAATAGATAACGTTCAAAATCGCATCCTGTATAAACTTTATCTTGAACTCGAAATTTAGAAGAAAAAAAATTGAACTAGAAAAAATATGCTCTCCCATATACTGTAGCAGCTTCTCACGCTTGATAGAAAGTTATTTTGAAACTCAAGTGCTCTTAACTTTTTGTTTATGAGAAGCCTCTTTAGTTGGGTCTATCATACTGCGTAGTTAGGCCATCTTCTCAGAGTTATGGTGTGGATATACGCGTATGTGGTTTCTATATAACCTATTAGTAAGTTCTGGTCATGCCTTGGCAGCACACACATATCCATTTAACAAAATGTTGAATGTAATTAGTTGGTCCATTGCCGAATTTTATAGGAAGTATAGTTTGTGGTTGTTTATTCTAGATGTGAGTCTATACAAATGTATAACCAGAGGCATTCTATCGACTTCCTGTCACTTGTCTTATTGACGTTTGCTTTATATACGATGCTTCATGGCCCTGCAAGCGTGGTGGTCATATTGGCCTTCGACATATCGATTTTTCTCAGTTAACTAATCCGGATATCTGAGAGATGTCATAAATAGCACAGGTCACCCCAGATAAATAATAATATTCCACCAACATGAAGCTTGCTGCTTACATTTCATTAATTCCAGTTGATCAACTGCCATCGATATTTCAGGATGCGCAAATTTATAAAAGTGGGGCCAACTTTGTGGATTCATGGAGTGTAACAAATTACATGCATTATGAAAGCTACTTCATAATTTACAAGTACGCCTCTAATATAACCCGTTAGAATGAATAATGCAATTATGGGATAACATGGCGGCTTGCTTTATGTCCAATCTTTCTTTGCTGTGGTTGGTATACCTATGAGCGATTATTCTGCACATAAACTAGTCTTTGATCGAGATGGCCAAATTTCAGTCGATCGATTGTATCTTGGCAAATTGACCACTCGCTCCTAACCACGCTATAGCCTGCATTTAATTATAGACAAATTACTCATTATTCCGTTATTTAATTAAGCAATTAGCTCACAGCAGAGCGCGCAAAGCTAACCGATGCAGTCATTTGCATCTGTAAATGCTATTACTAAAGTTGAACTCACCGAAGAATGTGTTTGTGGTGACATTCTGGAAGCATCTGGAAGCTTGTACATGGAACTACTAGTACTGGCAATTTTCAAAATACTGAATTTTAGATTTTTGAAAAAAAAATCGTATAACATGAATTTGATTTGTATCATTAGTTATTTGCAAGTTGGGTATGATTGAAACTTTCTAATCTTTTGGAATGCAATACAACTTTTGCATTAACTAAATTTGCCTCTAAAATCAACGCATTAATCTTTGTAGATATTTTTGATATTGGATTCGTACGCCATAAAATTCATTCCATATCTCAATTCCTATATTGATTTTAAATGCTTAATGCTGTACATATGCGCCATTAACATCAACTTAATATATGTAGAAATTTTTGATTCGCAAAACAGATAGTTTATATAACTGGTCCAGAAACAACATGCAATATGACACCGTTTTGTGTCAAGCCTTTTAGCATATTTAACGCACATAAATAATTTTAATATTATGACATCGTAATCAAAACCTACCAAGGCGAAATGCTTTACTATAAATGTCGGCGACCTTTGAATGATAAACCTACGCATTTTAGTTGTCATGGCCATGTAAATCGCACGTTGGAGGGCTGCTCTTTCTCCATAAACAGCTTATCTGAACTAGACTGCAGAAAATGGATGCTTGGGCCACTTTGTCGATGCGCTTCCGAATTATGTAGTCTGCATGCACAGTTGGCAACAAACATCAATAACAGATTGCCTTGATCAGATATCACTGACGTTTGATTTACATTTCACGCCAAGATAGGAATAACACCCATACAAAAATACTTTTCATGAAGATCAGCATAAAATTTAACACTACCTAAAATATACAGGTTGAGCATATCGCATGTTTATAATGTGTGGATAATTTATAACTTCTGGTGTAATTTAAAATAACTTTGTGAAGGCGTCATAATAATATTTTTTCTAAGTTCCCACTGCCTTCAGTTTATATACCGACATAGCCGTTTACTGTTACATAAATAAAGCATGGAACTCTATCTCCAAAAAAACCCCACGTTTTTAAGGTTGATTATATGAGGTAAAATAAAATATTCATGTCCGTTTTCATTAGGTTTATTTTATGGCTAGATTTTGGCTATCAGACCTAGCTGCAAGAGATATTGATATTGCCACGGAAAGCTATTTATTTATGGCAAAAAACGAGGGGCTAGATTCTAACTTTCGGTATACTAACTTCACGAATAGTGGCTACTTAGAAATAGGACTGCATATTTTTAGTCTCCTTTTTGGATTACATAATCCCTTGAGCAAACCGTAATTCCCAATAAATCCTATATTATTATAGCTACAGTACTTAACGTTTCTAATTTGTACATTATGAGCTAAAACGAGGGATGCCAGTATATAAAAGTATTTAGATCACACATTTCTTATGTAGTTTTTTATAATTTCACCAATGGAAATTGCAATGGAATTCATAATTTAGAAGATGTCAGTGACTTAAAAATGAAATGACCACTTGTTTAGCCGACGCCGATGGTCGAGTGGGTTACGTGCTTGCCTCTCGATCCTAAATTCTGGGTTCGCTCCCGGGTCGAGGTCGGTGGGAATTTTACGGATGGGAGAAATTCCCAAAGTGGCGGCTCTTTCGGAT
>JAQGBW010003149.1:0-17180 GCA_034698625.1 Julus scanicus
AGACAATGAAAATAGGTAAGTTGGTTATTTTGTATAGCAATGTTAAGCTGTGGTTTTGTGAAAAAACTGCATTGTTTAAAGCCATATAATGTAGTACTATGACGTTCCAAACAAAATATGATCCAACCTGCCCCGGTCTCCCCTACCTCAGTTTTTTCTTCAAAATATTAATGTTGTATGGAAATTGTCAGGTTTTCCTGAACCAACTGAAGGAATTCTAGAGAAATGTATTATTTCTAATGCTAAGATATATATTTGCCAATATAAATTATAAATTTTCTATTGTGTTTTAAATTTAGGAAACCAATCTTCATTTTCATAAATTCATTTTTCTGAACTCAATTATATTGGAACTAATCCGCTGTGTAAAAACAAAATTGAGTGTATACAATTTTAAGTTCCATGAGCATTATTTAAATATACGCTTTGATATTTTGTTCTTTGTTTATAGAATTTAATAAATCACTTTTGTAGAAACTGCATACTGTGTACAATTTGTGATAAACTATTAAAATCTTGAATAATTTACTCAAATTTGCAATGCTAAATCTGCCACATCCTGTATATCTATGCACATGCATGAATGCATACACGTTTATATGTGAATTTCAAATGCCAACTCTTGCTGAATAATGCAACAAATGATCAACATTGCAAAGCATTCATCCTTAAAATTTAGAAATCAATAACTTTTCAAATGTTAAAAGGAACGTGTACATGTATACGCCACATAAATAATCGTGAAATTTAAACAAGCAAAATAAGTAAAAGTAAACTATGTTTTTTTTGTTTTTTTTTAAAGTTTATGTCGAAGAGATGGCATCGATACCATTATTATTTTGATAATAACTGCCCTGAAACATTTGCTTTCGCCTTATATACATGTATACAAATCATACATATGAATGCATGTAGAGTTCAATTTCATTTTGTAATGGCATACAATATATAGTATATGGCCCTGTGGCGGATTACTATATATTTACGAAATATTATTTATTTATTTGTGTTCTCAGAATAAATAAACCCAGAAGACCTCTGATTTTACATTTTATCCATTGATGTGAATTTATGGACGATCCAAATCATATTTTTAACTCTTTAGAATATTTATTCCATGGTATTTCTTTAATTATTTTAATTTATTAATGGTTAGAACTGTGGTAGATTTCTATCGTTTTTTCAAATGGTGGGGCTTAATTGCTTGTACACTGTGCAGAGTACATACAGTACTGTATATATTGTACATATACTGTATAAATACATATTTATTTAAAATAAGTGCTTTTTCAATTCTTTTTATGCTGATATACTGTATGTATACATATATCTCCGTATAGCTTCACATTTGAAAAATAATTGGTATAGATAAACTTGTTTAAGAAGATAAAATATATACATGTACATTCTACAGGATACAAATAATTGATATAAATACGAAGGACTTAAATTTTGGAAAGTTTATACCATAAAAAAACAACTTTTTACTCATTGAATTTTAAAAAATTCCACATATTACTACATATTTGAGGGTATGTTGTAAAACAAACAAAACATTGATGTAAAAAAGAAGTAAGTACATGTAAATTCTATGTTAAAAGTCCCCTTTTGAGTATTCGTATAATGGACTCTGGTAGTTGGCTAAAGCGCCATTATTTATAAATCCCGAAAGCACATTTATCACCTGAATATGGTGTGCGGTTTCTAGAAATTTCTGGAAAATTTATGTGCGTTCCTTGTTGACTCGCACGTTGTCCTCATTTCGCTTTAAGCTCAGATCATTTTAATTTCTTAATCTTTCGTTGAAGAACAACTTGGAATATAATGGCAAAATGGGGCGAAGGAGACCCTCGATGGATCGTTGAAGAAAGACCTGATGCAACAAATGTAAATAATTGGCATTGGTTAGTAAGAACACATTTCTTCCAACCCATACCTATAGCTTCATTCATTCCAATTATTTGAAACTAATTTCGTAATTTTTTCTTGTTCAATTCATTTGTTTTATCAATAGGACTGAGAAGAATGCATCTCAGTGGTCTAAAGACAAAATTAAAGAGCTGTTTACCAACTTGAAGTTTGAGAGTGATGCTGGTAAGTGTACCTACACATGCTTTTTGAGGCATTTTATTTGTGTCCGTTATTTGAAAAACTAAAGGAATAATTAAATCTGATCTTTTTCCAAATGTAGGCTCTTGCCAAATTGTGGATATGACGAAGATAGAAGGTGAAGCATCAGCAAGTAACAGGAAGGCCAAACTGATATTTTTCTACGAGTGGACAATTAAATTGGAATGGAGAGGATCAGTAAATGGTAGCACCGAGGAAATAGTAGGAAAAGTGGAGATTCCTAATCTGAGTGAAGAAAATGAGCCTGTGGATGTAGATGTAAGTTTCTTTTATCAATATTCACTTTTGTGAGATTATTATTTCAAGTTATGAATAATAATTTTTCATTGAAGAATTTTTTTCACCATCATTGCAGTTTAATGTAACTTGTGAGACCAATAGTAGTGAAGCAGAGACGTTAAAGGAAATTATGAGGACGTTCGGTGTGGAAAAAATGAGAGAAAAAATTGCCCAGTACATTAAAGAATTAAAAGAAGGTAACAAACTCCAGGCAAAAATATCTGTTAGCAGAACTCTCATTAAATTAAACTAATCCTGCTGATTTTAGAAAGTTTTTCTTAAAAACTGAACCAGAAAGAACCTTACAGTTTAAAGTTCACAAAATCATGCGCACTATCATAGTCAATTCACAATAATGAGTCTTTGATTTACATTGTGGTTTTTTAAGAGTTTTTCTAAGAGTCCTGCTGTCCAAGATTGATAATTTAATATAATTCTGACTATTTTTGAAAACCTTTCAGAAAAAAAATTGAAGGAAATTTGAAAACAGTGAGCTTTGACATATTTCCACGTTTTTTTAACTTCAGTCAAAAAACTTTTTATATGTAGAGTTTGCTGTTGGAATGATTTTACCGAAAAAGGGAGACGAAAATGTTAACCCGGCTGCTGCTAAAGCACCAACGGAAGTGGTGAAAAACAACGTCAAAACCCACAGTAAACCTGAATCGACCGAATCGAGACTTAAACGGATGGACATCGGAGTGAAAATTGATACTACTGAATTAATTCTGAAACAAACTTTTAAATGCACCGCTGCAGAATTTTATAATGCGTTGACGATAAAAGAGGTAATGGCAGTACTGGTATTTTAAATAACTTTATATAACGTGACAGTTCTAAAATTAAATTGTTTATATTTAGATGGTCCAAGCCTTTACCCAAGGGCCGTGTCAACTTAATCCAGTCAAAGGCGGTATATTTGAATTATTTGGAGGCAATGTATCCGGTGAATTTTTAAACTTGGTAAGTACTTCAAAAAGACACAACTAAAAAATTAGGAATTATGTTTGTAAAATATATATATATATTCGACACTTTCCTGTAATTGACAAGCAAATTATTATATTTATACTAAATCAGTTGACTTTTCATCTGAACAGGTACCTCGAGAAAAATTGGAGATGAAATGGAGGTTTTCTGGTTGGCCATCTGGGCATTTTTCTACCGTAAAGTTAAGCATCACTCAGAACGAAGATAGCACCGAAGTAAATCTCTCACAAAAGGGAATTCCGGTATATGATCTCGACAGGACACGGTCTGGATGGCATCATTATTACTGGGAAAGCATGAAGAAAACTTTTGGGTTTGGAGCAATGCTATTTTGATTTTGTATTCGATCAATCTAGACGTAAGTGAATTAAACCCCATCGCAAATCTATCACAACTCTTCAAAAGAAAAAACAAATCAATCGCAGAGACTTGATACTAGACTTTTCTTTTGAGATGTCAGGTATAGACTTGTTTTGGCACACACCTCATTAAATTATACAATTTTTTATTAAGAAGCTAATATCATTTGAACAGCTACAAACTATTTAACGTCTTCACAAGTGATAACATGTTTCTGCAAAAGTATCATGTAGATCAGATGCCTTTGGAAGAGATATGTTTAAAATACCTAGAAATCTGTGAATTAATTTAATTTGACTTGGAAAACTATGATAAAATTCAAGTTTGTCTAAAAATCAAAAAGTTACAACAGTCCTTGACAATCCGATGATGATGAAATCATGTTCAGAAATGGAAAATGGATTGAGGTGCCATTGTTTTTTGAGCTATACAATTTCATCTAGGTTTCCTTCTGTTAAATATATATTTAAACAGTAACATTTACAAAGTTCAGAAAAATCAATTGGTAATTTTTGTCATGCGCAAATTTGAATAAAGTATTGGGAAAACTATAAACGTTTACCATTGCATATAAATACATTTTTAACGTTTTAGCAAAAGTTACAAAACACACAAACAAAAATGTGGCTACATTTGTAATTTAATAGATGAGCTTGCCGCAAAATGTTCTTATCCCGTTCTGAAGATCTTTAAAATCCATAATTTCATTTGTGTATAAATAATATTGATCAATCATTTTACACCAGGGAAGTTATTTTTTTCAGGTGAAGTAATTTGTTAAATCATGAGTTTAGTCAGAATTTTTTTGAATTGCAGGAGGTGTTGCAAATCACCATGAGCGAGTGAACTTTAAAATTAGAGTTTAAAAAAAGAGATAATTGAGCAATGTGCTTTGGACAACTTTATTACAATTTCTTTTAACAAATGGAATGGTCGTTTAGGCGCTTCAGCTGCTGGCACAACCTTTCTTTTTCCCTTTGCAGACCTTCAATCCGCTGCTCGTTGTTGCGCAGTCGATTTTCCAATGACTGGAGCAGTGGAACACTAGTTACTTCAGTGATGTGACATAACGATTTTGTGTAAACTGACAAACAAAAAAAAAGTATTTTTAAAAAAAGCTTACATGCCAGGAAAGAAAATTCACAAAAATCATAGAAAAGAAAAATAAGAGTCCCAATTAATACGTTTTGCTAATTTTAAAATATGTGGGTAACAATGTGTATTGGGTTTGACTAGAAATAATAAGAATCACGAGGGGGAACTTGGCCAATGTTACATGATGCACAAGTTATAGATCATGTTTACGACTAATTATTTTTCCTTTGTGTTTACAAAAAGATATACCAGCACTATTGTGGAGTCTTGTTAAGGTATCAAGTTGCTCGGTTTTCACCGTGCTATTGTAGGCATCTTCTTCCTCTTGGCATAGGACAGCGGGTAACTCTGTTAAAGCTTCCAAGCAAGTGCGGCTTATTTGAGTTGTTGGAACCACGTGAAGAGGAACTTCAAGTCTCATATATCTGGTAAGAATAAACTTATTTAACTTTGAACAAAATTGTGTAACCCCGTGATAATATTAAATCACTTACTGAGGAGCTTCTCCTTCTGGGCTTTGGTCTATAGACTGAAAACAAGTAATTTGCACCCGCCCCTGCTAAATTTTGAATTAACATTATTAGTGAAAAATATAGTAAAGAGAGTGTGTGAATAGGCCAATATAAAATAAATAAAGGGACATTATTTCACCTTTGTGGCCTTATCTTCATTAAAAACAGAGAAAATTAAACCCACAAATCCATCATCCATAGTTTGATACATTGCCTGTGTTCTGACATCTGTCAAGTAAAAAATAATTGATTTATTAAAAACAAGCATATGCTTGGGAAAGGCAAATCCAAGATTAGTAATTAAATATCATCTTTATTTGAAATTAATTTTATTAACAAAACTTCATCTTCAGAAAAATTAGTGGAGGTATGCAAACTTCTTACCAACATGGGATGGCCAAACTGTGATATGTGGATGAGAATGGTACCATCCCAAAACTCTCATTGGTCGACCTAAATTGGAGGCCAAGCTGTAATCAGTTAAGGTAGGATGAAACCATATATTGTCAATTAATGTTGGAGATTGCGGAATACGTGATTAGAATTACAGGAGGTATTGAGCGTTATCTAATTTGGTACAATTTGAGGGTAGGGCTTTTCCAACATGGTCTTGAAATACTAGTGAATTTTGAGAAGATTTTTGAGGATACTCATAATTGCTAAAGCGGACATAGCTAGGTTTAATATTTTCCTGAATTAAATTTTCTTCCTACAGATGAATATATTCTTAGCATCTGCATGATCAAAAAATTATGGCAATTGAAAGGATATTTCAGCTCTTGTAGACGCATCTGAAAGCTGCTCAGGAGAAATTTCCACACGATCCTCCCGCTTATCCGATCGACGGAGCATTATCACCGCCGATACGTGTAATGTTCGCTTTTCATCAATCTGAAAAAGTGTGCATGGTCTTGTTAGTAGTTTTCCACTGCTTCTAAAAATCGAAAACCAGGGAAAGCAAGTGTCTCACAAATGCTAGATTTTCTAAAATGGGACGCACTAAGGATGGGAGGGGGGATGTCCTTCTTGAGCGCTATATACGTAGGTGGAATGTGCTCCCAAAATCTGCCCCCAGTTCTCTCAAATGTTAACAATTTATGCAAGGTAGCCTGTTTACTCTGACTGATCGAGTGCACCTGATTTGCACCCAACCTTATGACAGCTTGGTGCTGGATTTTAGATATAAAAGTTTGGAAGTATGGTATTCACATAATACAGTATAGATAATTAATATACCTAGCTCAGGTGCTAGAACAATTGTGTACGAACCCAAAAACATTCAGTCTCTCCTAGTACGTCTGACAGCAAATTTAAAGCTTGGCGGTAGATGACAGTGAGACGCTCTCATGACTATATAGGTCAACCTAATTATCCCGAGCTATTGAGCTGGCTAGCTTAATGAATTTTAATTTTATCTGTCATTAGGGAAATAAGCTAAGGGTTAAAACCAAAACCTACACGTGCCAATTCTTGAATCACCACAATTTTTTTGGTTGTGATTTCTCCAACCCTTCATACAAAGCTTACAAGTTGCGCATATAATTATGGATTTACCTCTCCAATCAACAGGCCCATTACTTCTTCTTTTTCAGTCGACAAGGCATGAGTTAAACACACCATAAATACATCTCCGGATAAATATACACTGTTTAGCGCCATGTCAGCTGTGAAACAATCGAAAAATCAAAAATTTTCCAAATTTTAGTTACAAATGTCACGTAGAGATGGCGCCATACAACATACTAGTTTCAGCTGGGTGACATCATCGTCGACTATGTTTTCGGCAGTCGCACACGTCAAATTCGTCTGTGCTTTTTTCGCCTCTCTCACCGTTCAATAAGGTAACTAATGCGTTTTCAAATCCAATTTAATATATGTTTATCAATAAAAGAAAACAACAATCCTAGTTTGGTAATGGCGTTACATTCATTTTGCCAGTATACACGACAAGAATATGTACGAATCAATCGTCCATTAACACTATAATACGCCATATTTCATAACGCTATTTGGTAAAAAAATGTAACACATGATTTTATTATTTTATTTCAAGGTGAAACTAGACACAACGGTGAAATGTCGTGGCTCACAGATTTGGCTGGCAAAGCCGAGCAACTCCTCAATAAAGTGGACCAAACTGCTGCAGTTGCTCTGAAAAGCGACGATGTGGCCAACTTTACTGGAATTGCGATCCCCTCATTGAAAGGTGGTATGAATTATCAAGTTGGGCAGACTTCCCAAGTATCCAATCAATTAGGCCACGCAGCAGCATATTCCAGCCCATCGACTATTAGGACGGGTGTGTCTCATAATCATGGAGTACAGCAGAGCTCAATAAATATCCCAAAATCGCCTTCTAGGAATACGACTGACCGAAAGGCAGCTTCCACTGCTAAAGCAAAATCGTCTGTTGATGAGGACAAATTGTTCGAGTTTTTAAACAGTTCAAGTGATCCAAGTGTGTCATCCAAATCGACAGAGAAGAGCAGAGTATTGCCTCAAGGAAATGCTAAACAAAATGTGGCTTTGCCGGAGACGAAGAGACCAACTAACTCTGAAAACAGCAAGCTTGAAGGAGTGGAAAATAATCCATCTTCAGAATCTGGTAGGTAGACACTGGATTTCGTGTGATATTATCAGTTTTCAACACCTGGTTAAAATTCAGAAAGGTAAAGTTTCTAGAGAAAGCTATATATACTGCTGCTTATTTAGTGCATAACTCATTATATTCCAGTTCAGAATTGAATTGCATGTATATAGAAAGAATATATCGTTACAATGAATAAATTCACTGTAAAACATAAAAACTTGCCTTTTCAAAAATGGAAATGCAAGTTTTTTGCTCATTAACTCGTTCAGCTTAGTCATTTAAATAATTTATAACTGATTAATCGTTGACAATGTGTACTTGACTTAGCTCCAGTGTTTTGGTACAAGGTCAGTTTGATTGTTATCTTTTTATTCTTTCAGCAGTTGATGTGGAGGACGTTAAGAAACATAATGGCAACAATATTGATTCTCACAATGGAAATTCAAATGTAGAGCAGCCAAAGGAGATGTCTTATGGTAGTGAAATTGAGGTACAGCGGCTTCAGCAACCACAGACCTCTCAGTCGCAGACAAGATTGTCTTCACTAGAATTCGAAAATGGTGTCTTGAAAAATGAAGTAACCTCGATGAATCAAGAATTTGCAAATGCTTTGCAGAGAATTAGAAGCACTGAAAACGGTAAGTGTTAGCATTTGCTCGTACACTCTAAACATGAGATGATTTTTTTTACTGAAGCACTCATTCATTATGTATGGCAGAATTGCAGCAATACAAGAAGCAGTTCGAACAATACACATCTCAAAAGACAACGAATGAAAGGCTAATCCGCGAGTTGCAAGAACGTGACGTGGACTTGAAACAAACTCTGGATGCAAAAGATTCTCAATTGGCAATTTTGAGGGTTCGGCTGCAGGAAGCAGACCAGGAATTAAAAGTAAAACGGGAACTGGTGGAAGCGCTGCAAACCGATAATCAGAAAATATTGGAAGATCAAACAAGCTCGAGTGGCTTTCACAGTCAAGCCATTATGACTGTTCAGGAACGACTGCAGCAATCAGAAGAAGGCTTGGACAGAGAAAGGCAAAGCTTTAGAAGTGCTCAGGTAAGGTTGTTTAGGTATTTTAGAAAAATAAGTGTGTTTCTGAACTTGTTCAAATGACCTAAATTAAGTTTGATGGGTTTCTTAAGAATTTGCACAGTAGTAGCTTGTAATTTTTTTTTTTGTGGAAACATGAAACACAATGGTCACAATGGTCTTTTTATTCTCATTAATTTTATTGTTTGTGAAGAAATTTTTAATAATGTTAAAACAATGTAGAAATTTGTCATGCATCAGTGTATTTATCTCCCAAGTAAAGATCTTGACTATGCTGAAGTAGTTTGAAATCATCATAGTTTTCTTAATCTTTGTTGAACCATGTCTCAAAATCTTAATTTGTAACACCTGGTTTATGTACCCTGTTATTCAGAATGAAAGCCTGCAAAGAATAAGCCGGTTAGAAGAGGAAATGAAGGAAATGGCTACCAATTATACTACCACACATGCAAAATTGACTGAGGAAAAAATGCGCAATAGTGAGCTGATGAGTCAATTAAAGACTGTCAAACATAATGTGGATTCCACGCAGCAAGAATTAGCAGACTATAAATTGAAGGCACAACGCATTTTACAGTCTAAAGAGAAGTTAATTGCAACTTTAAAAGAAAGCGGTATGGGAAAAACTGGAGAAAGTGACGATGCTGGAAATGCAGCGGCTTCTGCTGTTGAACTGGAAGAATTAAGGTATACATTAAAGGAGAATTTGTGTTCTAAACCGTTTGTTTGGATATTTAACTTCTTTTTTTAAAATTTATGTACATAAAAGTACAATGCTTAGCAATATTATTGTCATTATTCTTATTTTGCAAAATTGAATAACATGAATTGTTGATTTATAACTTCATCATCAACTGTTTGCTATGATTTGTTTTTAAACTTTTGATTTGTATCTTTTCAAAGACAGGAACGGGACCTTTTAAAGGATGAATTAGCCCAAACTAGTCAGAAGCTGTCAAATCATAGAGTTGAAGCCCATGAAATGGAGAGTCAGCTGCAAGAGCATATCGATACGGCCCGAGAGCAATACAGGGAAATCGAAGAAAGCCTTCGAGAGGAAAGAGATCGTAAAAAGGATTTGGAACAGGAATTGAGCCACTTAAAAGAAGAAATTCGTTATTTGAACGATGATTATCAGAGACAGAGAATGACATTGAATTCAAGGGTTCAGGAGAGAGACGTGGAGATTGAAAAATTAAGAAAGCAGCTAGTTTCAAAGCAAGTGAACACTACGAGTCAGACTGAACTGGAATCGAGACTGAATGCACTGACAGAAAGTTTAATACAAAAGCAAACGACATTGGAAGTACTTAGCACCGAAAAGAGTTCACTCGTTTTCCAGCTGGAACGATTGGAAAAACAATTGAAGGAGCAGAATGCGTATACGAGGAGGACAACAAGTACGGCTGTTAATGTAGCAGAAGATAATGATGGTGAGTTGCTTTTCCCAAAGCGACAACAAAGTGTTTGTTGCAAGTTACAAATTCTGTCATGATATTTACAAGTTTTTGGCTTTTCCCGTGCAGCAATTTAATATTTTTTTCTTATCATTTTCCCCAGTTAAGCTTAGAGTTCCTGGGTTCATGGTGGAGACGCCATTTGATAACGGCGTTGCTCGTAAAGTCAAGAGAGCCTACAATACAATCGACACCTTGAGTATACGCCTGGGGGTGTTTCTAAGGCGGTACCCAATTGCCCGCATCTTCGTCATTGCTTATATGGTATGTATCTTGTATCTCATGTTTATCCTGCACATTGATAATATACGGTTATTGTTGCTTTTTAATTTCCACTTCAAATTAATGGAAAATTGACACTCACTAACACACATAATGTGCTGAATATATAATGTTTTTTTTTATAGGTTTTGCTGCATTTTTGGGTAATGGTTGTACTTCTGACGTACACTCCAGAGATTCATGATGCAAATGAACTCGAAAAGCCAAAGTGAAAAAAATTTGAACACAAAGATCTTTGATAAAGATTTTGCCAGGGTCTAATAAAAAATATGTCCTTGGAATTGTAAATTATATTAACACGTACATGTATCGCATTTCTAAAGCAAGTTTCTCAGTTTACTGGTTTTCAATTGGATTTATTTTCACCGTTTACGGACAGTGATTACGTTACAAGCGGAAAATAAATGCTTTATGGTCGATTCCATTTTTCGTTTTCATTAAAAAAACTTCGTGTTTATCGTGTTAATTTCTGTGGGAAAACAAGTAATACAAGTGAAGATTTGCATCAAATTTTCATAAGCATATTTAAATTTTCCAGGTTTTTCAAAATGTTTATTGCTTGCAACCTAGGATAGATGACACAACATCAGCTACATACAAGCGGGAAAAAAATGCTTGTCGTTTTCATTAAAAAAACTTGTGTGTTTATTATGTTAATTTCTGTGGAAAACAAGTAATACAAATAGAGATTTGTATCAAAAATTTTCATAAGCATATTTAAATTTCCCGGGCTTTTCAAATGTTTGTTGCTTATAACCTCGTGTAGATGGCGCAACATTAGCTACATACAAGCGGAAATTAAATGCTTTTTTTTAATATGGTCTATTCCATTTGTTGGTTCAGTAAAATAAAGCTTCGTGTTAATTTCTGTGGAAAACAAGTAATACAAGTGGAGATTTTCATATCAAATATCGCATCAAATTTTCATAAGCATTTTCCGGGTTTTTCAAATGTTTATTGCTTATAACCTCGGATAGATGGCGCCACATCAGCTGAATAGCAATCTGGGGTTTATTGCAATCTTGAGCCGTCTGCTTCGGCCTGCTACATGCTTGTTGAAGTAAGTTTTTGTGTGTTTTATAGCATATTTAATGAATAATACTTATGCACGTTATGACCAAGAATCATTAATTGAGTATAATTATTGTAATGACTGTTGAAACCTAGCTGTATCGATCAGTAGGTGCCTTCAGATCAAATAAACATACTAGGTACCTTGGTACTGTAGTTTGCACACAACATTTATAGATTGATTTTATGAATTAATTGTGCTTCCACTTGTGAAATAAATATTTGTTGACCTGTGTTAGGTTTAATGCTGCCCATATTCTGAATGTCTAAAGTAAATGGTCATGTTAAGGCTGTTGATAATGCATGGTTCAATTTTCAATACCGGTAAGATAGGGTTACCAGATTGAAATCATCTGGAATAAATATGCTCTATTTGGGCACATCTATTTTCATTTGCAATCCCAAATGTATAAACACTAGGTTTTCAATAAAGTACTGTAATAATATATGTAATACGTATTACAGATAAATGCTGTATGCATGTATAACATCAGCATGAGCAACTTACAGTTAGTTGCCTATATAGCATGATTGATGTTGAATTTTTTAGAATTATCTTCTTTCATTAGATCTAACAACGGTCATCATGAAAAGAGTCAGTGGTTTCCTAAGTTGTGTTCAGCGGTTGACATCGTCATTCGCGGGATTGCGAAAATGTAAGTGGAACTTGGTTTCTTTATAGTATTGATTTGCCATTTAGACTTTCCCCATCTTGTTTGCTTCCAATTTTTATAATTTTACTAATTGTCGATATCTTGGTTTTTGCTTATCTGCATTTATATTTACGGATAATCATTGTCTATTTTAGTTGAATTGATTTCTGTATTGTTGTAGAGACCATGCTTGTTCAGCATGTTGTCAAAATGGGGATAACTGGTTTTTGGCTGCATGATTGTCATCGAAAGCTTAACTATATAGACTTATTGCATGTCGATTTGTCATGTTTGTCCTCTCAAATGGTTCAATGATTGAAAATATGGTGTCCAGCAACCTTACAACATGCTTGATGTTTTTCTTACATATTTACTGGAAATCCTGGAAAGATACATCCAAATTTATTTTACCGAACCATGACTCACATGCCTAGGAAGTTCACGATTGCAATATACATTGTACCTGCAAACTAATGCATTCTGAATTACATTTAAATGCATAAATAGCAATCCAATTTGTATTGAATTTATGTGTATGCATTTGACAGGGTGCCCAGCAGGCTTGAAATTCAGCATATACTGTATGGTTGCATATAATTTTTTATATATATATATTGGTGTGGGGGAAGGAGAAAAAGCCATAACATTTCAGTTTCAAAAATCGAATTAAAATCGTATAATTTATTCAAGAAAAAAAAATCTGCAACGACAATTTCAAGCTGCAACAAATTTTTCTTATTTCTGATGGCTTATATGGGCTGCTTGAAAATTCCTGGAATTGATTGGATTTCCATGAAAGGAATCATTTTAAACATCGCCCTGGGAATTTTCAAAAATAAACCAATTTTTAACCTCTTTCCTGCAATTATACATTGGTGACCATTTTTTTTTATTTTTTAATCTGGCAATAAATGAAAGGAAAAATTTAGTTCCAAGCAAGGTGCCTTGTTTCAAATTTTCCCCGGCATGAGAAAAGCAAGAATAAACATGTTGTAGTACTTTTTTGGACAATTACATTAATATGGTATGATCTACTAAAGGCATACGTTTTGATATAAATACACTGTTTAGCGCCATGTCAGCATGATAGTCGAAAAATAATCATTTTAGTTACAAATGTCACGAAGAGATGACGCCAAAATAGTTTTTTTTTTAAAAGATATGAGCATGCACTAAGGCGGAGCAATTCCCCTCCATGGGTCCATGGTGTACCCTCAAACACAGATTTGGGCAACATTATACAACTATGCACACTAAACAATTGTATTATGATCAACCATATAAATGAACCAAATAGAGCAATTATTTTTAAAAAAAAAATTCTTGAAATATGCTTGAATTTTGTCCAAGAAATTTACTGGACTCAGTGATCGGAGATAGATTGGTCTGATCACAAAAAATCTAAAATAAGGGTTGAGCGCCTGTTAATACACGAAGACATTAACTTTGCGAAAATTTACCAGGTGACGACCATTAATTTTCCTTTAATTACTCCAGGCATAAGTTTTTATATATAAATACACTGTTTAGCGCCATGTCTGCATGACAGTCGAAAAATCAAAATTTTCTAAATTTTAGTTACAAATGTCACGAAGAGATGACGCCAAAATAGTTTTTTTTTTTGAGCATGCAATAAGGCGGACCAAATCCCCTCCATGGTGTACCCTCAAGCACAGGTTTGGGCAACGCAATACAACTATATGCACAATAAAAAAAATTGTATTATAACCATATCAATGAACCAAATAGAGCAATTTTTTTTAAAAAATTTCTTGAAATATGCTTGAATTTTGTCCAAAAAATTTACTGGACACTATGATTGGAGATAGACTGGTCTGATCACAAAAAATCTAAAATAAGGGATAAGCACCTGTTAATGCACGAAGACATTAACATTGAGAAAAAATACCAGTGATGACCACTAATTTTCCTTTAATTACTCCAGGCTTAAGTTTTTATATAAATACACTATTTAGCGGCATGTCAGCATGACAGTCGAAAAATCAAAATTTTTCTAAATTTTAGTTACAAATGTCACGAAGAGATGACGCCAAAATAGTTTTTTTTTAGCATGCAATAAGGCGGACCAAATCCCCTCCATGGTGTACCCTCAAGCACAGGTTTGGGCAACGCAATACAACTATATGCACAATAAAAAAAATTGTATTATAACCATATCAATGAACCAAATAGAGCAATTTTTTTTAAAAAATTTCTTGAAATATGCTTGAATTTTGTCCAAAAAATTTACTGGACACTATGATTGGAGATAGACTGGTCTGATCACAAAAAATCTAAAATAAGGGATAAGCACCTGTTAATGCACGAAGACATTAACATTGAGAAAAAATACCAGTGATGACCATTAATTTGTCTTTAATTACTCTAGGCATAAGTTTTTATATAAATACACTATTTAGCGGCATGTCAGCATGACAGTCGAAAAATCAAAAATTTTCTAAATTTTAGTTACAAATGTCACGAATAGATGACGCCAAAATAGTTTTTTTTTTTGAAGATATGAGCATGCACTAAGGCGGGGCAAATCCCCTCCATGGGTCAAGGAGGGTATACCCTCCAGGGTGTACCCTCAAACACAGATTTGGGCAAAGTAATACACCTATGTACAATAAAAAAAATTCTATTATGATCAGCCATATACATAGAGCAATTTTTTTTTAAAAATTTCTTGAAATATTCTTGAATTTTGTCCAACAAATTTACTGGACACTATGATTGGAGATAGATTGCATAGTCTGGTAACAAAAAATCTAAAATAAGGGATGAGCGCCTGTTAATACACGAAAACATTAACGTTACGAAAATTAATCAGGTGATGACCATTAATTTTGCCATTTTTATCTATGAAGATAAGGGTATGGGAAAAACATGGTCAAGAATCAATGGAGTTATGATTTTCCCGTTTGCAGCATAGATTTTTTGATGATATCTAAATCTGAGCAATCTGTTGTTGTATTTTTTGCACCACCACCACCCACCTGTTATATATTGTCCACAGTATGGACACCTTGTCAGCAGTCACGCTATTGGCGCAAATGGAAAATGACGGAATTGATAAGTCATTTGTAACAGACCCGCAAAATGCATAGCAACCAATCCTTCAGAGTTCACGCTATTAATTATCAGGTCAGCCTGGTAAAAGCTTTAAGCTCGCCATTCTGCGGGATTTTCGTGTTGTAGCCAGTGTTATTTGTTACGATATCGATATCCAATCGTTTCTTTTGTGAATTAGACAAGATAAAAAAAATGATATGGCTTTTGTGTTGCATTACCACAGGTGGGAAACTCCGCCTTTCTCAATTCATTTCCGCTTCAATTTGTTTAATGTTGTGTAGTACGTTGACGTTACACAGAATGGGTTTGTTTAACGTCTTATATGTACTGCTGAAATTTCTTATAAAACGACGCTGTTACTATTATATGAATAATGTACAAACACAAACGCCAAACGAGCTGTCAGGGGCGCGTTGTCACTCATTTTGACCACATGATCTCGCATCGATTCTGCTTTTTCCCATGCTCACAAAGACAGATTAGGTTTACTTCCAGTCTTGCATACTTAGGATCAGCTCATATATCACATCTTAAACATGTGTCATTTATTATCAAACTTTAAACTGTTGTTATGCATTGTTACTTCACACAGAATTTGGGTGGCCCCTTTAATCGATCATGTTATCTTGGTTTATGGACCTAATTTAAGGGCAGGAAATTGGAAATTCGAACTTTAATCGATTAGTGATTTAAGGCATAACTAGCCTAAAACCTATATTGCTGGATACACTGTTTTCCACTGCTGAACTTTATATCTTCCATATCAGTAATTTAAAGCAATTAACCCAGGCGCTTGCGAGTGTTGTGGGACATTCAGTTTAAGGTCCGTTCTCCAGTTACTCAGTGTCTTTAATATGGGAAAAAAATGTTATCTAAAAGATCACCATTTTTATGAGGACCTTGGTGCAATTACTAGCATAAAGGTTAGAAGCCCCGGTTTTCCCAACCAATTAGGAATTCGGACTCTCTCAATGCATGCATATTAACGAAAAGAATGGCTATGTCTACTAATAACAGATAAACGGAAAAAAACACAACATTTCAAATTAAAACTAACAACAGTTTGAGATCCAATCCTCGTAATATCGGTGCAGTTCCTGTAAACCAGCCTGCTCTAAATAATACCAAAGGCTCATCTTGTTTAGTTTTATATATTCTTCCTATTTTTCCTGGTACGGAGACATCATGCATAAAATATATTTTGGTGTATTTGTGCATGCAATTATGTAAAATTTTGTCATTTGCTAATCTAACAACAACAAAAAGTTTCATAGAAAAAAAAGGTATATTAGATCGGTACAAAATGAACGTTGCAATTGCGTTAATTTTATGTTATTATGCACTAGTTTTTGTTCAAATTACTCAAGAAATTGATTGAAATTGCAAGTGACAACACGCAAATGTTTCTTGACAGATATGTCCAGATTAATTTGAAATATACACGAAGCTGTATTAAAATATCGATTTTTTTTATTTGGATATGTTTTTTAATTGCACTAATTAACACAATTTGATGTAATAAATTGTCACGTGCTCGTACAGGGTGCTTTATCCGAAAAATGAAACAGTTCTCATCAAACGATAGAGGAACATGGACTTTATGCTTAAGGAAGGGCATGGGAATATACAT
>JAQGBW010003150.1:0-17168 GCA_034698625.1 Julus scanicus
ATGCCCACATGTGCCTTGACCCAGCAATAAGTGATGTCTGTTCCATTTTGGTAAGCTCTGTCCAGGGCAGCATGTATAGCCGTCACAAAGGGGTTGGTCGACGAGCGGTCCCGCGTGGCATCTAAAGTGGACCGGGAGTAACTAAAGATTTTAGCTGGGTTGCCGCGCCCCAATGCCCACTCTGTGGCCCGTAAAATTGCTAGTGCCTCGGCCTGCATCATCGAGCAGTATGGGGCCAATTTGAGTTTCCGTATGTGGATTTCGGTGTTCTCCTCGTAGGCCACAAACGCTGCTCCTACTCCATTATCTGATCGGCTTCCATCAGTGAAAACTCTTGTGTGACCAGGAGGTGTGGTATCCACTTCCTCTTGTGTCCTGGCTATGGAGTGTCTGATGGACATTCTCGCTGCTGGGTGTGGTAGATCGGAGTTTGGTGTGTGCATTTCTATATGTCGATCGTCCGGTAGGAGGGTCGTGGTGCCCACTGCCCTGGCTCTGGAGACCTGTGCTGGAGACACTACATTTAAGAGCAATCTTAATTATGACAACATAATTGTGTTTCAATAAAATAACCAGCTATCTATTGTTACTTGTTGTTCGTAATTCTTATTCGGTTGAATAATTGGTTACATATCTTGGAAATCGGTTGCTTGTGCAAATTGGGGTTATGTATCACATTTTTTGGCCATTTTCTTTAATTACAGCATTTTTTTTTTGGCCGTTATAACGAAACATTGTGGACCGTAAATCGAAAAAGTGCCATAATTTATAAAAAAGGCCGTTATAGCGAAAGGCCGTGTAAAGAGCGCCCGTATAGCGAGGTATAGGTGTATTTCACTTTTTTCACTAAAATTCGGATCACGTGACATTTAGTTTTTAGGAAGTGTCTAGAAAATTTAAGGTTAGATCTTCCTGAATTTGGTATTGTTCTGAATAAATAATTTATGAACAATTATTTGGTACATATAGTTTTGCTGCTTGTCTTATTGTTTAATCACTGTTTATAATTAATTCCTAGTTTGCGTGAATATTCACTTGATTAGTTTAGTCATGTCAGTGTTGCAGAATTTAAGATGGATATTCTCAGATCCCCATATTTGCCTTTTGATTTGTCCTCCAATACATTAATTGCATTGTTTCCCAGCACGTAATGTCGTAAACACGATATTTTAATCTTAGTGGTCATTTTATTACATAAAGATAATAATATTAATATGTATTGATAATTATAAGAAATTACTGTTATTTTAATTTGGTGGTAATCTTAGAACACAATAGAAAAATAAATTTAGAGCTAGACTACATTCGTGTAAATACATTAGCGTTTTAATTATTGATACAGTGAAACCTCGGCTTACGAACTAAATCCGTTCCTTGACTTCGTGATCCGAATCAATTTTTCCCATTGCAAGTAATGTATGTAAATCCAAATAATTGGTTCTTTGTCCTAGAATTTTTTTGAAAACATATCATGGCTTTATGTGTGGAAATAATACAGAAAAGAAATAAATGTAATAGTAATATTAGAATAAAGCAGTTTAAAATATACATCCATGATTTCCAACGTTATAGGAAATAGCGACACCCACTTTTTGTTGTCATGCTGACGTTGCTGTGAATCAACTTCATTTTCAGATTCGGTTTAAGAAATTTATTTTAACAAACATTGTTTCCATTAGGAAAATTTTTATTATTAATTATATGATTTAAGTCTCAAATTGACGTCATCAATGGATTGTCATTAATTGTATATTCATGCAATTGGCGTGGATAAAACAAGATACTAACTTTTGCCATATTTTCAATGTAGGCTATAACCTTGAAACTAGTATTGTTTTTAATTTAAATCCTTGGAAATTACAGCACATTTTTGATGTTTTTAATAAAATTTACCCATAACAAAGAAGTTCTGCTAGAACTAGAAGAACCATTGCAGAAACTTGGACCTTTGATTGGTGGTCCAGAGAAATGTGTTCGTGAACTGAAGTATCATTCGTGAAGCGAAACAACAAATGGTGTTCGTAGACAGAGACGTTCGTAAACTGAGGTTCCACTGTATTTATTTTGTATAACTTTTTAAAAGCAAAGAAACGCCTTGCTCGGTTTAATGAACTATCTCAATCACTTTCTCAGATAAGCATATAATAACAAAAAATGCCAAATAACTTTTTTATGTTTTTAAAAAATGCATATATTGAACTGGTTTAAGTAGCCTACATGTATTGCCAACTTATTTTTAAAACCACGTTAGTGGACCGGCGAAAATCCCGTTTCTGTGTTACTTATTAATAACATTGTGTAGTTTTTTTATAAATACAAGTGCTTAGTCAATTGGACAGATTAGTAAAAAATCAACACTTAAAAAAACACAATTATGTAAGTTTTATACTATCGTGTTAATTTATTTTCGAGATCAACGCCGCGAGAACAAGTTTTGCAGAAGAGGTACATGTATCTTGACAAAAATGAGTACCTATAGAAAAAATGTGCATTTGGCCATTCTTGTTTTTAGTGAAAGTTGTGTAAAAACAAGATGGCACAGAAAATGCTGCACAGTAACATTGGTGTCACAATTGGTTCTGCCCAATTCATGTTTAGGGAAAGTTAACGTTTGTAGGATAAAAGTAATTTATCTGAAAACCTCTGATTAGTTTTGTTTACTTTAACAGGTTTTATTGCGTTTTAACATGAATTTCGCATTAAGATTGTGATTACAATTATGGTCTCTATTAATAGCCGGACTGAATTTTGTTAGCGTTTCTGTTAGTGTTAATTTTGTATTAAATCCAAGACCAGTCATAGACGAGATTTGAAACTTGTTTATATATTATTGAATTATATTCAATGTTGTACTGTAGCTACATCCCATGCAGTACATCCCAGTTTCAGATCATCAGACACCATTGTTAAATTGAATTTGTACTAAGTCTGGACTTACGCCAGGAAGGCTATTCTATACCGTTTAATCGCATGCAAAAGGAAGGACCAATAGTAAGCATTCGTCTTGGAACAAAGCTCGGTCAAAGGATTTCAGTGATTATGTCTACTCCTATATTTGGCGTTAGGCGTTAAAATATGGGAAACAACATGTGAATTACAAGAAAGATTAAAGCGTTTGAATAACCCCATGGACCTCAACGTGTCCCAATTTTGACAGTAGAGCATTTCTGTCTCTCGCGTGATGTTGGAATTAAGCATCTAAACGCAGATGATTCTTAATGTTTCAAAATAACAGCAAATCTAAAGAAGGAAGAATAAATGTTTGCCTTTGGCTGTCAAAATAAGCTTTTGTGATATATTTATGCTTTGCGTAACACAGCTTAGTCGCATAAATTTGTTCCGTATGTTGGACATTGGAAAGCATCAAATGCCAAAAGTCTACAGTCGTCTGTATTCTAGAATGGACTTCAGAATGTTGTTTTTTATAAAATAAGAAAATCGATATTTATAAGGATGTAAATTTAATATGTTCACCGAATTTGGAAAAGTACGTACTGCAGCACTCTGGTAGATGTAAATCCAACTTTGGAAAAATTCAGTCATAATCATTGTCCTTAATACAAGCAGATATACTACAGGGTGTATCAAATTTGACTGCCACCTTACTTAAATATTATAGTTATAAACATTCTGTTAATGCGGTTAATTAGAAAGTCATGTGTACTCTATGCACTGATGTTGTTAGATTTTAACTACGACCATTTGTTCACAGAAATCCACATACTAACTCGTAAACAGTAACCCGGCCTTAATGCACAATGTCAAATCTGGAAAAGGAAAAAAATTGTCTGTTTGTATAAAATCAACTTTTTTCGGCTTTAGTAGCAATTATTTAAACTTATTACAATGTTTTAGGAACTGGGGTAAATCTTAATGGCAAGCTACGATGCAGCCCAGTGCTGCACTGCAATAACGAGACCTACAACTGCATGAATTGTGTGATAACTTATTTTACGAATATGAATTCTAGAGTTGACATGTTATGCATGCAGTTTCCTCCAAGTGATATTGCACAATGTTATGGGAACATTAGCTGGAATTAGTGTATAAACGTTTATGTTTGAATTCCTCATTCACAACAATACATGTAAACATAGGTTGCCTCACTGAAGTGTAGCAATGTGCTGCAGCGTAGCTACCATTTAGCTTTTCCCTCAATTCCTAAAGGCATTGTAACAAGTTTAATTAACTGCTAATGAAGACGAAAGCAGTTGATTGCATACAAACAGACCATTTTCTTCCTTTTCCTGTTTTGACATTTTGTCCTAAGTGTTAAGGGTCACAAGTTATTATGTGGATTTCCGTGAACAAATGGTCATAGTTAAAATGTAACAACATCAGCAAGATAAGCACATATGTCTTCTTCTTTAACCGCATTAACAGAATGTTCGTGTTAATATAGTATTTAAGAAAAAAAAGTTGGGTGGCTGTCAATTTTTGTCCACCCTGTATGTATTTCTGGTGGTAGAAAAAATTGAGCAAACAAATAATATTTTTGTATGGAGGCAAATATCAATTTCTTGAAACGGAAGCCAAACAACTGTTGCCGAGTTGAAAATGGCAACATCTATATAGGTACAAAGATTATATCAAAGCTAAACCTTTGGGATCAATATAAAAGATATATTGCTATACTTTAGAAACAAAATTTCCGTCATAACAATATAAGTAGACATATATGTATTTACTGTAATGGATTCGTTGTCAATGCAGTATTGTTCTTTTGATATGTATTGGCAATTTGAACTGTAAAACTTCACCCTTACCATTTATTTTGCATGAGTTATTTTTGTTCGAAAATACCAATTTTGGAAATGTAATTTAATGGAAATTTTTTATTGATGAGTTTCTTTTGACTTACATATTATATATCTTAGGTGGAAATATTATAGGGAACAGTGGGTAAGAATGGGACATTTTTCACCTTTTTATTTTTAAAGGTATCACAAATCATAGAACATAATAAATTGTATTCACAAATTTACTTTATGCTACTGTGAATATTGGGCACAGTGTTGAAAACTATTTTCTTATTACTAAAATAAAAAAAAATGTTTGAAACCAAACTTCTCTATGTTAATGTTCCTTTCTTCCTGCACACAAAGAGGATTTAGACACTGTGTTTAAAAAGGAGATACAAGGGATTACACCACACTAATTTAACATTTTATTTATTTGTAATTATAAGAACACACTTTTTCAACAAAAAAATGCGTTTTATTAGAATTTTTTTTTATTAAAACTAACAAACTTGTGAAAAGAGATTATTAACATCAGTGAAAAATTTTCAGATTTTGTGCAATCTTTACCTTTCTCCACACATAAATGGTGGGGGAAGCTTCAGCTTTATATTAAAATCTATATCATTGAGTTCATAATCAAAGAACTCTTTTACAGACCCATCAGATGAAGACTTGGACAATTCCATTCTTCCTTCACTGTTGTGTCCCAAATTTTCTACCACTAAGTCTTTGTCTAAAACACGCCATAAGATTAAAAGGAACTGGCAGATTGCTAGGAAACATCTACTAATATCATAACCATCCTAATTGATATTAAAGTAATTAATATGAAAACATTCCCACTATAAACTATAATTTAAAAACAAGTTTAATATTTGAAATAAAAACTTACTTTTGGTAGTGTAATCACGCTTTTCCTTCCTGTATTCTTGTGCTTCAACAAAAAGCCGCCATTTTACAAAAACAATGCAGGAACAGATGTGCCATCTTTGCACACAAGTGTCAATCTTTTTAAACATTGAAGTTTTACATCATTGGCAATGCCTCATTCCCCCTGCGTCCCATTCCTACCCACTCTTTGCTAATGTATATTTCTTAAGAAGTGCATTTTTGAATATATCTGCAAAACAAAGTCTAGTATTATATATTTTCATATACACCATGTTTAGATAAAGTTAATTACTGAATTCGTGAAAATTTGATTTTATGCCATGTTTTGATGGAGATTTTATTCAAATTCAAAGTTTAATAAGTGGCTTAATCTTACTATTGAAAAAACAAAAATTAAGGTGACATTCTTGATGAATAACGTGAATTTATGCTTGTGGATTATTTGTCCTCCAAAATTTATCTATAATTCAAATAAATTATTTTTCCTCTCCAATTTTAGCATCATAAATAGACTTTTCATTAAAATAAAAGTGAGGAAATGAAATATCGTATTTAAATTTGATAAAAAGATGTTAAATCTAGTTTAGTTTTAGTCGTCTATATTCTAAATTACTCGTGATTCCCAGGGAAAGTACCCAAGATCAAACTATGATATATGCAATAAAGTAACTTCAGAAGTAATACAGTGGAACCTCGATTTACGAACTAAATGCGTTCCATGACCCTATTCGTAAATGGAAAAGTTCGTAATTCCAATCAATTTTTCCCATTGCAATGAATGTAAATCCAAATAATGCGTTCCTTAATTGTCCAAATGGTTTTTTTTTTGTTTTTTTGTTTTTTTTAAACATAATATAGCTATGGTTATATGTGTGGAAAAAATACAATGTTGTGTGTGGAATTAAATTTATTGGCAGTTGAATAACAAAATTCACAAGAATCAGCATTGGATTCTGACCTGGAAACGAAAGGCTTGTGTACTAAGGAGGTCCGAAAAATGTCCTCGTTTGGACAACACCGCCCTTCCCCCTTATCGATGACTGCCCGATATGTCACATATTTTAAACAATTTTGTGTTCTCGATAGGTGCTTTTTGGGGTTCTGAACAACACCAACCTAATCAAGGTTCTATAGTGTTAGTTACGTTTCAAATGCATGGAAGGTTCACATATAGCCTTTAATGTTAGAAGAAAGCAGTTTAATTACTTAGAATATTTTAATCTTTAGAATATTGCAAATGGTCGATTTCGTCATGTTTACTCATTGGCAAGATCCAAAACGCGATCACAACTTTCATGTTTAGCTATAATTTCCTTTTTTTAAATCAACATTTATATTTGTGATTCTTCTTAACGCCATATTTACTAAAACTTTGCCCTTTTTTGGTAGCATAAAGGGTTTTGTCCCCATCGTAAATTGGATTAACGTTTGTAAATCGAAACAACATGTGATGTTCGTAAATAGAGACGTTCGTAAATCGAGGTTCCACTGTACTGTAAAAATCCAGATGAACTCATATTTGCATGCCTATAAACGTTGATAAGTTAAATGGATTTGGCAGGCAAATACAATTAACGTGAGGCTGTCATTTAAAAGCGATTTTACTCTTTTCAACTTAATTCTAGAAAGAAAATATATAATTTTAGCTAAGGAAATATGTTATACTAATGTAATTGAACATTTTCTTCTTTTGCGCAGCATCCATTGTGCATGAGAGGAATATTTAACTTATAACTATAGTGCACTTACAACCGTATCAAGCAATTTTAATAGGAATGTAATATGTCTTAATGAATGAAATGATAAAGGTGGAAACATTATATAAAATTATACATGCTATATTATGTCCTATATTAAGAATATTCATATACATGAAATTCCTCATGTCTAAAAGCATTTATGGCAATATGGAAGTGCACATGGACATAAAGGAATTGAACAAGTATAGGTACTTGTATGAAGATATACATATCATATAAATGGTTTCAAGGGCTTTTGGGTCCTATTGAGGCAAAGCAAATGTATTGCATATGGCGATTTATTTTCAATCAGAGATGCATGAACACATTATCAATAGAAACACGCCTGCCTTTGGGCATGTTTACTTCCTTAAAATGGGTCACATGGCTTTACTGCACAACTGTACAAGAGTGCATCAACGTTCATCACGAGAAACTTGAAATAAATTCTCAGAAGGACATTGTAATACTAAATAATGCAATTTTAGACTGATACCGTCCTCCTTTACAAATTTAAAAATCAAACCATGTCTATTTTGCAATCTTTAAGATCTTCCTGTTTGAATTGTCTTGAAAACATGGTCAAAGCTTACATAGTTTTGAACCATTAAATTGTGCACTCCATGGTTCATTATATGTTCCCCTTATCACAATTTTCAATTTTGCCCCATTAAGAAAATTTGGGGGAGGGGAAGACTTTTTAGTCACGCTGTATGGCCATATATACGTATACGTCCATAATACATTAGAAATATTAAAAGAATTTATGATGCCTATACAATTATATTTGCTGCATATATTTACATAATCTGCTCATTTTGTTATTAATGGAGCAATGTTGGTATAGCATTCATATACATTGAATATAATTGTTCATGCTTCTGTAAGTAACTGAGTAAATATATTAAGCCTTTAGTCAAACATCTTAATAGCTACTACAGCTTTAAGAACTATATGTGTTTACATATTTTTTTCACGTTGAAATCAATTTCTTCCATCTTCCAAAACAAAAGCAATAATGTAGCTGTTATCTCATATACAATAAATAAATCAATTTTCCTTTTAAGGATTCCCCAATATATAATGATTTTGTTTCGAAAATGCAAGTATAAACGCAGATACCTTATTAGGAAATTGATGAAAAATTTGGAAGAATACACCTGAGTTCCATATATGACTTCATTGGCTGCTGTACTTTAACTTTATACAGTACACCCATATCAGATACGTTCCAGAACAGTTGGCCGTGAAGCAAAAAACCATAGAACTAATCAATTATTTCTGCATTGTGATTTTCATTTTTTTTCCTTCTTAAACGAAGTGAAACTTATAACTTGTTAACCAAATCAGACCTTGTTTGTGCAAATCAGGGTAACTTATCACATTTTTTGGCCACTTTCTTTAATTACAGCATCTCTTTTTTGGCCATATAACGAAACAATGTGTGCCGTAAATCGAAAAAGTGCCATAATTAAAAAAGGCTGGCATAGCAAAAGGCCGTATAGCGAGGCATAGGTGTACAGTAAAATTTGACCAACGCCAGCGATCCAGTAGGTTATGTGCTTACGATAATTACACCGTGTACTGAAATGCACAAACGATAAGTGCAGTTGTGTACATAGGCCTATGCATAAATAAGTGCAACAATTATATATGTATTTGTAAGGCCAGAAAGTCATACTGAAGAAAAGTTATGATTTCATAACTGTGGAATTCGGGGCCATAGGGTGATGGCACGAATTCCTGGGTCAAGGGTTGTAACCCTCTTGGCATTCTCGAGCTAACCAGCATTCCTTGCGAGGTTTGCTGGGAAGCTCGAGAGGGCTGAGAGGGCAGTTCGGGTTTGCCAGTGGTCCAGGTTGGACACTGGGGTTTTGGGTGCACCCGCCCGTTCTTTTATGTTAACTGTTTTCGGGGTTATCGAGTTGCTGCCCGCGTGCTTTTGTTTTATTAATTTACGTTGTAGTTTTGCAATAAACACAAGTTTCGGTTCTTTACTCGCGTGTCCGGCGTTTTCCAAGAACTTTCACGCGTTTCGACCCTCACATAACAATGATACGTATAATAACGAGTTTATCCTTGAGGGAGGGAGAATTATAAATGGGACATACATGTATACAGTACATGAAATGTTTACATTTCAGAAATTGAAAATATTTCATGCATTTGCTCTTGTTTAACACACACTGTAGAAGACAAATGCTAAAATAAAGGCTGAGCATCAGATACACGTATAGTGCAAATTGTGTTAATTACTATACCACAAGAATCCTGTACACTTACATTATCTAAATACCTATCCTACCCATTTCTTCTAAAGTGAAATGACCACAGGGTGAATACATGTATGATGTTATTCAGGAGTGACAACTGCTGCATATCGACACACTTTCTATTATAGTATGATAAGTTCTTAACATGTCAAACTAGTTTCTCTTCAGACCAGACGTATGGCAAGTGCATTAAACTAATTAAATGTCGACCTTCCCACATTGAATTAGGTACGGATGAAGTACCTCAACCACATGACTCACACAACCTAGCTGACTCCTATATTCCTCATTATATAAAAGTCAGTTGGAGCACTCAAAGTCTTGACACTTCTATATTTACTTTGTTTATGTTGTAAGGTTCAATTTTGTTGATATGCTGTCACGACTGTCCCCTGCAGTAGTCAACTGTGAAAAATAACTTTGGTCATTGTTGCTGCAACGGTCACTTTATATAGTGCATGATATCCATGACAAAATTGTATAAAACATGGACAACGAAATTGGTAAACCTAAATAAAAATTGGAATTTCGAGGCATCTGCATGGAATTTAGCATGCTTAATTGCAACCTACGATTACTTTACTGTACAAATACTGTCTGATTTTGTATTTTAGAAAGACGAATCTATGTTGGCTGACTGCAGCTATCAGTCGAGCAGGGCCAAAATGGCGCTACTGTTAAGCCTTTGTGAAAAGCGGATCTTGCAACTTGCCCTGGAATATGTCAACACCAAATGCCATTAAGTACAATGGCAGCTTATTCCGACATAAGAAATTGGATTTTAAATGGCAATGGAATTTTCTTATTTGGCTGTCCAGCGAGGTTAGGTATCTCTAATTAGGTATAGCTTTAAGCCTTAAATTAGCGTCTATGAAATGTCATAGGGATGCCATAACCATAGTATATATGTCATTCCTAAGACATTTCAGCCTTATAAGGATAATCATTCACCTTTTAGGTATCTTCAGTGTCCTTGCGAAAGGCTGGCAGCACCAGCCGGAAACGCTGATTTCTGCGGATGCAGAAAAATAATCTGATGCCTTATTGCTTATGAAATGTCATAGGAATGCCATACACAAAGATTTGCATTTCCAAGACATTTCATTGAAGCTAAAGGCTACAAGCCCCTTATTTGAAGGTACCTATTGAAAACCATATATAAATATCCAGAGCCTCCATTTATTTGTTTGTCAAGCTCTGCATGGTAATAACTATTTGCAAACATCTGATGTTTTTGATCATTTGTGATCACATTTACCCGTTTTAACCTGTTCTTTATTTTTTACCATCTAATGTCAGCCACAATGGCGACAAATTTTTTAGGAATAGATGGGTCTGTAACACATCATGCATTTTTCATTATTTGCGTTTTTCCCAAATCAGTAATTTATGTGGTTGAATAAATTGCTGTCATTATCAAAAACAAAAAGGATAGATGTTACCTAAATATTGCATTTCAGTTGCGAGTGTTTTTTGGGTATTTGTTGATATGTTATACAAAATATGTTACTGATTTTTTTTCTTTCTTAATTTTGCGGTGTTTATAAATGTGAAATGGTGGCACTGAATAAATGCATAATTCATTGAATGAGGTTTGCTTGGAATATAGTGATATTTTAGGCGCTTAAATTACTTACTTTTGAAATCTGGACTTACTGGTAAAATATTGATGCAATGGATCGATGCCTTCCGCATGAATTCTCAACTTCAGTGCAGATATCAATTTCTGCTAGGCAGCTGGGAATGCAACCAATCCTAGAATAATGTCTATGTATGTAGAGAAACATAAGTAACATACCATCTTTCAACATGTATTCTGAAGATGCACTTAATTGACTAAAATACGCTAATCTCTTGCTTCAGTTTTTTAGTAATTACGTGCATTTTCAATAAGGTAGTTTCTGAAAACGTAAAGGTATCTGGTGTGCTAATCCGGGTGGAAAATTTATCAATCGCAATATATGACCATAAATAGGCAATAGACAGTAGAACCTGTCTCATTCCATCATGTGCAATTAAAAAACCTCTCTAAAAGCATAAAATATACCGGTCCCGACTTGGTAACCCGTGTATAAATGAGTCCGTCTAAAAAGCATATTTTTGTTCTATCCCAAGAGTATTCTTTTAGACAGGTTCTACTGTAATAAATGTGACATCTTTAACCTGTAAGACTCATGCAGTATATGGGCATATACAAGATGATCGAGGCTTTATTCAGTAACTCTTGAATATCTATAAAAATGAAAAATTATAGGTAAAATAGGATTACACAATTCAAGTAATGATTCACATCAATTTCGCGGTTTGTGAAATATTAAAATGTTACCCGTTAAATATATATGGCAAAAACAACAAAAAAAAACAATTGTAAACTTGAAGAGCGCCGCCAAACTATTGGACATTTTCAGTGGTCATAGTTTTGTCACACTATCACGCATGAAAGTGTGAATGTTTTTTTCCACAAATGACAGCAATAAGACTTTACACCAATTAACGGTGTATTATTCATACTAACAGAATAAATATCATCATGTTTTCCATTCTAGCATTTGTGTACTGAATGATTGCTGCCATTTGTGAAAAACAAAAATACCTACTGAAAGTTTGCTGTCCCAAAAAAGCTGTTGTAGAACAGTTTGCTGTTCTAATAAGTTTTTTACCATTTCTTTAACGGCTAAACTACAAAAATCACATGAACCGAAAAGTTAGTATCCAATCCCTGGTAAAAAACTAAACAATGGAGATTTCTATTGTTTTCTATTGTTATTTGGAACGTTCTTTTCTATAGGTATCAATAGAAAATTTCTATTGGTTTTATTGGTTTTAATTATTTTCTATGATTTTCTATTGTTTTCTATTGTTCAGTCAATACAGCCAAACCATAGAAGTCAATAGAAGCCAATATAAGTCAATACAGAAACCATAGAAAACAATTAAAGCCAATAAAGTATCCAAATAACAATAGAAACCAATATAAATCTCTATTGGTTTCTATTGTTTTTTTCACCAGGGATGTAACGTGTAACATTTTTTCTGGAATCCTCATATTTTGTTTCCTATCGGATTTTACCTAAATGTTGCCATATTGAAGATATTCGAGAGGTACGGAATTATGCCTCAGTATCTACATAGTTCAATTTATAGTATCCAATTTCTAATTCAGAATGTCAAAATTTTACTCTTTTCCCGAGGAAATGTACTTTCGATTGTGGTGTCTTAAAATTTATTAACCAAATGGAGTTTAATATAGTCTCCATTTGGTATAAATGCATTTAGTCATTTTAGTAATCAGTCTAATTTGAAATAATTTACCGAAATACAGAATTGGTGCATTCTATATTTGATCTAATTGTACTATTTTGTCATTGAATACGTTGCCGTGCATGTTATGTTCGTTCATATTAATTTTGCCTCAAATGTCATTGAATTAGAGATGGAATTTCAGATATTTGCTTCCTTTTATAACCTACATATTGACTAATCTTAATGTTAACTGAAATCAAAGGTCAGTTATACGTATTTGCCATGCAATTCTTACAAAATGACTCAATTTGGTGCTATACATTAAGTAAATGCAAGCAATATATATACAACGTATTTCTACGCTAAAACTGTATAATCTTCTTTTTCACATATTCTAAACACATTTATACGTATGTGTTGGAAAAAGTGACTAGTTTTAAAAAAAAATATTTAATTTCTAATAATAATTTTTGTAACAAAAGCCCTATGTAAAATCTAATGAACTTTCTTATGAATGCTGAACAATTTGCATATATAACGTAATGTGCAAAGGAAACGCGTTTTTTTCTTTTTTTTTGCAAAAATTTCCTTAAAGTGAGTAATTCACCAATGATATCTTTTTTGTTTGTTTTCAAACGTATAATTTTGTTCAAGATATACTATCCATGCATCAGTAAATAACTCTAAATATTGGAAACATGTTCACAAACATTACACTGTTGTTTTAAATTTAAACTTGGTGAATTTTGTAAAACTATGCGTATATGGTGCTATTGGCCTGTAATAAATACATTTGAACATTCAGGTCACCATTTAGGCACAATTGAGTCCATGTTTTCTTTCCATTAAAGCGGATTATATTTATCTTTCCTTCCGATATTTTGTATTATTCTTACTTTTAGAAACGTTGCCATTCGAGTGTAACATTGATAATCCTGTGTTGTTATTTCTGCCTATATTTGATATGGGATTAGAGTGAAGCAATTGTATCATTCTTTCGCATCGATGCCATAATAAATGAAGAATCCAAACACATTTTAAGCTGGGAATGTTTGTATTGTTATCGTTTTCATATAAACCTGTTCAGATCCAAATGCAATTACGGAGAAACTTAACATTTGTTGGCATTGAAAAGAAACTTCTATTACTTGGAATTATCAGCATGAGATACCAATCAAATGTATATTCTCCGAACATATGTATTGAATAAAACATGGTTTGTTTGTCTTTCATCATTCTGCATTCAATTTATTATAACTTGCGTTTAATTGCTCTGGCGAAATTTATTCCATGAACAGCTGGGTTATTTTTGATAATTGGTAACTATAGCGAAATCTGTATGCTACAGATTTTAAACGAATTTGTATAAAATTATAAAGTTATTTAAAATTATTTCATTCAGTTATAAATTCAACGCGCAGATCAAAATTTTTATCGAGGACTTTGAACTTTTGTACCGTATGGTAGGTATGTTGTACAGCCAGTATAAAGAATTGTGTAAGTATGATATTCCGCACCACAATATTATTTAATATGAACATTACAGCAATATAACAAAGAAAGGATGAATTAATATTCTTTCGGTGGCATTTTTCTTTTATGGAATTCTAAGCTTACGTGCATGAGGGATTCGGCCCACTCTGCAATTGGGATTATATGGCTTTGGTAATTGTATTTCTGGATAGTTTTTTTCATAGATAGGAATGAGAGGTTAGCATAGTTCTGCTTGATTATGCTTTACTTGTGTAGGTGAATACTTAACGGGTTGTTTACTGCTCCTCCTGTGATAAAGCAATCATTGTTAACTTTGGTGTAATGCAATGCGGTTGCAAATTTTAAGTTTGCAAAAACCAGGTGATGTAATTCATGAGGTTTATTGTTGTTGACCTAAAATTTCCATACCTGTTTTTTTGTAAAAGTTTAGCACAGTATCGGCTATGGTTTGCCGTTTCTTAATTAAAGGTTAACAAGAAGATTGAATAAAAATCTAATAATTGCTGGACACAACTGGTCTTGTTGTTATTTTTTCAATTTCTTTTGAATTAAATATTTCAATCTAAATTTAATAGAACCTTAAAAACAGTGATTTAGTATTTACTGAATTTACACAAACAAATTAAAAACAAAATTTTAAAATGGTAAAAATATTTACCTGTAGAGAAATGCATGGATTATTCAGATATCTTGGTAAGGAAAGCAATCTCATTTTGTAAATTCTAATAATCCAAACTACTAAACAACGTAGAAATCACCCCAATAAATATTAAATATTTAATCGTAAATGGGCATTTGAATAGTTAATGGCTTATCATTAAATATAATTAGTTATGCTTATACTGGAGCATCACAGACTAAGAACATTGCAAACTTCCCTCGTACAAAAATATAAATGTCATAAATATATTACATTCTTGTAGCTTTGGTATGTTTTAAAAGTAAAGTTCGAGTTTTAACATTTGCAGACATCAGCTTCATTGGTCCACATATGAATATTGTTTATTCTAGTTATTGATTTTCGATGGAATTTGTTATATAACCAAGCTGCAAAAATGTCCAGGTTCATTATATAATGTGTTTAACATGGACAAATATTTACAAATATTTACATTGTTGCATTTTATAACAAACGTTTTCTGTAATATTTAGTGAAGATCGATATAGTTGTCTTTTTTTGGCAGAATTATTAACAATCGCAATTAATCATAATGATTTCTAAAAAAATTATGTTTTACTTGAAATAATATTTTTTTTTTTTTTTTTTAAATTTAAAAAAAAACTTGACAAACATCAACGAACTGGTGGATGCTGGGAGATTTATAGGATGGGTTTTCCAACACATTTTTCAAAAAATTACCAACCTATCGCGTGGCCAAAAGCGACCGTTTTTTTAAAACACGCGTTGCATTTCGTCTAAGCTATTCTTTGACAGAAAAAAATGTGAAATCACGTCTTGTAACATAATTTAGGTCTCTATATATATGATGCTATACAAAACAAGTATTGTAATCACAGGATCATTTTTCAGTTAGTTTCTTTGCATCATTTGTCAATCTCTCAGTTTCATTATATAATGTTAAAAGGCATTTATTTGCCAACGTGTGGGGTAAGGGATATATTATTAAATTTAGGTATTAGTGTAAGTGACATTAATTGCGCATATATAGTTGCAAATCGGGCAAAATAAATTTAAGCATGAATCATTGTTGTATTCAAGGAAATCCTATAGTGACTTGGTAAGAGTTATGCTATAGTCTTCCTTCACGATGTCAACGAGTTTTGTAAAGAATGCTTATATAAATTGATCGATAACAGTGATGGAATTGGGTTACGTACGTTGCAGCTGAATGACATCACTCAACATATTTGTAGGTACTGTATATACATGCTCGAGCACTTAGGATGCATTAAAATACAGAATAGATCACCATTAATTTCTCGCTGTCATCAAAGGCGACATATTCCTCTATGTTGGAAGACATATACAAATTGAATTTGGAATGCTTGAAAGAACCTATTGTTAGAATTTCCCACTGCATTTAAATAACCTATTGAAGCGAACAGGCTTTTGAAAAGTCACAACTGCTGGACACAGCTGCAGTGAATGCCTTACAGGTTCCTCTAGAAATAATGCCTTACGATAAAGGAAAAAACCGTAGAATGAACTATAAAAAAAAAACTCCAAGAATTTTCGTTACTTGGAAATGCCAAATTTCAAACGTAGCATTTTTTATACATTATAATTTCAAAATAAGACAACGTGGGATAAGCGAAAAAAAAGTGTACAACCTTAAGTTACATTCAAAAAGGACGTAACCGAAATGCCTTCAAAAATTGACTTCCCAAACCCTACTTCCTACACCCCACTCCCCCTCATATAAACGTACACTTTTTTCCGGATTTTTATGATTACTAGACATTTTGTTGCCTCATAGGGAAATTCCAGCATAAATCTGGTGTTAGGCATAATTCCCGACTTTCCCGAGGTTTTAAAAATTCAAGTACATTTGGGACTGGGGACACCTTTTTTCCGGTGACTTTTTCCCCTGGGTTTTATTCCCGGGACGCCTACCATGGCTGTGGTTGTCGCGGTTATTCACAGTTGTTTCCAGGCAAATGCCATGATAGTTCCTCTAAAAATGTTCAGCGACCGTGCTACTCTCTCTTCACACAGTGGCGCCGGAACTTACATTCAGGAGGTATGGCAGAAATCGGTTGACCAAAAAAAAAAAAAAAAAAAAAAAAACCCGGTTGTTATAAACTGAGGGTTTATCAATTTACAA